>APFE030419140.1:68071-209881 GCA_000404065.3 Pinus taeda
CAAATGGTTGTTCAAGAAGAAGACAAATGCAGAAGGAAAGGTGGAGAAATACAAAGCTCGTTTGGTAGCAAAAGGTTATTCCCAGGTGTCAGGAATTGATTTTGGTGATACTCTTTCCCTGTTGCTAAGGTAACTTCTATTAGATTACTTTTATCTGTTGCTACTGTTTTTTATTTTGAGGTAGAACATATGGATGTGAAGACAACACTTCTTCATGGGGATCTGGAAGAGGAAATATACATGAAGCAACCTGAAGGCTTTGCGGTGAAGGGTAAGAAAGAACTTGTATGAAAGTTAAAGAATTCTCTGTATGGGTTAAAAAAATCACCAAGGATGTCGTATCATAAATTTGATACATTTATACGGGGACTTGGCTTCACTAAAAGAAAAGCAAATCACTATGTGCATTTTAAATTGATTGGTGACTATGTTATTTATCTGGTCTTATATGTGGATGATATTTTATTGGTTGGAAATGAAAAAGAAATTATCCAGGATATGAAGATCCAATTGTCCTCCAAATTCGACATGAAATATCTTGGTGCTGCAAACTATATTTTGGGCATGGAAATTAAAAGAGATCAGGAAAAGAGGAAGCTCTGCTTAAACCAGAGGAAGTATGTTGAGACAATATTGCATAGGTTTAATATGCAGGATAGTAAACCAGTGAAGGTTCCTATTCCTGTAGGTGTAAAGTTATCTGTTGAACAATCTCCCAAGACACAAGAAGAGGAAGAGGATATTTCCCGTGTTCCATATGCAAGTGCAGTCGGTATCCTGATGTATGTGATGGTCTGTAGTAGACCAGACATTGCACATGCAGTGGGAGTATTGAGCATGTTTATGTCAAAACCAGGGAAGGAGCACTGGATAACAATGAAGTGGGTTTTCAGGTATTTGCGTGGCACTAGTGATTATGGTTTGTGCTACCAAGGAAGACCAGGATTGGATAGAGTTTTGGATATCCATGTCTTTGTTGACGCAGACTGGGTTGGAGAACTGGATCAGAGAAGATCTACAAGTGGGTATGTGTTTAACCTGTTTGGAGGTGCAGTCAATTGGATGAGTAAGAAACAATCTGTAGTGGAACTATCAACTACAAAGGTAGAATACATGGCAGCCACTCATGAAAGAAAGGAAGCAGTTTGGTTGCAGATATTGTGTTCAAGTATGGGATTAGAACAAGGAGATACAAGGATATACTGTGACAGCCAAAGTGCAATTTTCTTAGCAAAGAACCCTGCTTATCATTCAAAGACAAAGCATATTGATGTTCAGTATAACTTTGTGAGGGATATGATAGAAGACAAAAAGGTGTTGCTCGTAAAGGTGGACACTTTGAAGAATACTACAAATTCTTTGACAAAATCTATGAGCTTTGAGAAGTTCTCTTGGTGTAGATAAACAATGGGCGTTTTAAGGTTGGATAAATGACTAAGCTCTCTTGTGGCTCCCTGTGGAAAGAAAAAAACAAGTGGGAGAATGTTCGGTTGTGTTATATTCTTTCGATAACTAACCTAGATAGTGAACTGGGGGGTTAGAGGGGGGGTGGAGCCACCCCTTCATTGCGCTAATTGCGCAACGGGGAGGTTTGAGGGGGGCAGGTAGCCCCCCTCTACAGGGTCTGGGGCAGCACCCTGGGGAATTTTTTTTTGGACCCTATATTAGGTTGGGCGGACCTACCTATGGTTTTCAGTCCATGGTTTTGGATGTGATGGTTTTTGGTCCATGTTATTAGATGCTTCGGCATGTATAAATATGTATTATAACATTGAAAGGAACATAATGAAAAATCAAGTTGGTAATCTCAGTTTTGGGATCTAGGGGAAAATATCTGTGTGTATTTGTTTTATGTGTTATGCTCTCGCATTGTTTATTTTATGTGTTTTAGAAGTCGTATGGAGGTAATTTCTCTGCGGGGTTAAAACCTACACAAGTTGGGGCCTTGAATTAACAAAGTGTTGGTAAGAGCAGGAAAATTAGTAAGAGAACAAGTTTACAGCGTAGGGTGTGCTTCAGGATCAAAGCAAGATATTGTAATAGTTCATTCTCATCTAATTAATGAAAAGAAGCAGAGAGGTTTTCACTAGTTGGGTTCCCTGTAAATCATTGTGCTCTTGTGGTATTTTAATGGTTGCATGTCATTGTATGTGTTTCTAAATTTTGATTTCCATTCTACAAAAAGAGTAGAGGAAATTTGTAATCTATTGGTTTAAGTTTTAATACATCAGTAGTATCAAATTTCTATTAATTTCTACATTGCATCAGAGTAGAAATCACTCTAGAAACCTATCTATCAAGCCCCTCCTTCAAATCACTCTAGAAACCAGTCTATTGAGCCCCTCCTTCAAAGATTTTGATTTATAGATTCAATGAAGAAAATTTCTTCTATGTGGGAAAATGTCTTTCAATGGATTGAGTTTAGAGTATGCGCTTAAGGGAACCTCGAATTTCATAGTCTAGAGGGACAAGATGGAAGAAGTGCTCAATGATGATGGTTTATTAGAGTAAAACAAAATTGACATTACAAATCCAACAATATTGGATGCACAATAGTTAACCCAGTGGAAGAAGGATACTACAAAAGCTAGGAGGATCATCCTAGAGTTTGTGAGAGACCACATAGTCTCGAATTTACATGGCTAGGAGACTCCATTTGTTATGTGGAAGACCATCATTGAGTTATTCAAAAATGGTAGTGATTATGGGAAATTGGCATTAACGGACCAGCTCAGAAATATCCACATGCATAAATGAGAAACCATTTCAGATTACCTCTCTAGGTTCACTCAGTTTCGAGATGAACTTGGAGGAGTTGGAGAAAATATTCCCTCTTAAAAAGTATCGAGCCTAACTCTCCTAGGCCTTCCAAAATACTGGCATAGCTATGAGGACTCTGTAATGGAAGGGACAAATTGCCAAATGGGGATAGAATTTGTTCCAATTTGGTGCAGGAATAAATTTGATGGAAGACTAGAGATGGAGTAACATCCAAATCTAAGGAGGAATCAATAATTTTACCTTGGTTGCGAAGGGAAAGAAGATCAAGGAAAATAAGGCCCAAAGCAGACTAGAGACCAGCCAAAACAATGGCAAAGAGGACTTGAGAAAGATAAAAATATTTTCACTTCCATGAATTTGGGCACTATGCAACAAAGCGTCCGCATAAGAAGTCTAACAAGAAGCCTTTAGGAGGAGCAAGAGGTGAAGAAATTTCCTCATAATTCGAATTAAAATTCACCCTAATTGCATGCATGGTGAGCACTATTCTAGGGAGTGTGTGGTATCTAGATGAAGGTGCCTCATTCCATATGATGAGATGAAAATAATTCTTCAATTGCCTAGATGAGAAGTATCTCCAGATGCATATAGAACTTAGGGATGATGGAAGGTACAATAACAAAGGAATTGGAACTGTAACCTTTAAGAGGGATTCAAGCCCCCATATTCATATGAAAGATGTCATGTATGTACTTGGGCCAAAGAAGAACTTGATCTCTGTAGCTTTATTAGAGGATCGTGGATTTTTCAGTAAGGGGGAGGTCTTTATGATACATATAGCTATTGGGAAGGTGAAATAGATCAGAGTTTGAGTGAAGAATCTATACAAACTTGAAGTGGAAGCTTGTGATTCAATGAGTAGCAAGGAAAAAAGGTGCAAAGTCGAGATGTTGGAGAACTCTCGTACAAGTGAATGGGGCACTTACACCATGGGGCCTTGAAGATCATGCAATATATTCCCACCAATCTCTCGAAATGCATCCTTGACAAACATGATGTCTGCAAGGGATGCACATTGGGGAATATGTGAAATCCACCTTCCATGTTCGAGAGAGTAGAGTAGGACTAATCTTGGAGTGAGTCCACTATGGTGTATGTGGACCCTTTTTGATAACCTATACAACAAAACAAAAGTATTATGCAATTTTTTTTATGTCATTTCAAGAAAATCCTGAATATTCTTCATGTGGAAGAAGGATGAAGTTTTCTCAAATTTTTTTGAATTCAAAGCATTTTTTGAAAATGATAATGGTGAGAAATTGAAAACCCTGAGAAGTGATAATGGAGGAGAATATGTTTCTACCACCTTCAAGGAATTTTGTGCCAAAGAGGGTATTAGAAGAGAATTGATAGCACCCCATAACCCACAACAAAATGCGGTGGATGAGAGGATGAATAGAACCATAGTGGGAGAAGCAGGAGCCATGTTGCATGATCAAGGTATGAGATTACATCTATGGTTAGGATCATGAAACACCACATTTTATTTGTAGAATATGAGCCCTCATAGAATACTTGGCATGATCACACCCAAATAAAATTTCTCTGGGAGGAAGCCAAATGTATCTCATTTAAGGATATTTGGAGTTACCGTGTATTGTCATGCCTCCAAGGATAACAGGAAGAAACATGACCCTGCAACTGAGATGGGAGTCTTTGTAGGATACACAGAGACACCATGTAACTATATGGTGTATTTTCCTTCACTCAAGATGAAAATAGTGAGGCAAGATGTCAAATTTGATGATTAGAAGGTTATTAAATGCTCTGTATAGTGAGAGTTGAGTATCCCACCAATGGAGGATGTTATCACTCCTCCTGATCTCCAAGGCTGAGGAAGAGTCCAGCTGAGGTAACCACAGACCAATCTTTTGACTTGGTAGCTAGCCCTACTAGGCCGGAGAGGGCTCTCTCCAAAGGATCACAGCTGAAAAGGGTTGGATGGATTAGGTTTTTAGGCTAGATATAGTAGCTCAGAGTTTTGATTTTATTTGATTGGGGTAGTCACTGGATGAGTGAATTAGGTTAGAGAGTGAACTAGGTGAGGGCAAAAGAAAATCAGAATTTCAGACATTTGATGGGGTGAGGTAGGAAAGCACTTTAACACTTTGCAGTATATTGATGAAATGGTTTAGATTGATGAGGTGATAAAAAGAGCATGAAAATCATATATTATTTTTAAACAGGAGAGATGAAACAAATTATGATGATTTTCCCAAAACAGAGCATAGAAGATGAATTCTTCTTATCACACCTTGAAAGTCAAACATATTTAGAAGTGAAATGGATCATGGAGGATACAAAACATTCACACACATTTAACTGAAGAAGAAACAATTTCAAAATACCATACCATAGGAATCCCACCAAAATAGCCACAACTCATCCAATATATTCCATGCCAAAGTCTGAAACACTAGTACAACATCCAGTGGAGTCCAACCTGTAGAACGACTGAAAAAGTACATGATATAGGCCTCAAACAAACTCCTCCTAGCCTCAGGGGTTGAATCCATGAGAGGAGGAGTAGTTCCACCAAAAATTAAACTTATGGCTAGAGTGTAGGGTGGTCAAAGTGACTCATCCCTCACTTTTTGGACATTGATACATTACATCACAAAAAGAGTTTTCACCTAATGTATTTACCCTAGGTAACAGTAAAAACATCATTATTACATTTACATCCATCAATTAAATTGGTAAAAACCTGATTTGTTGAGTTGAAACTGTCAAAAGTGATAAAATTCACAAAATGATGAAACTCAGAAAATTTGTGTCAAAAGCATAGTGCCACAGTCATAAGCATAACACCAACTTCAACTCCATTTTTGAGGGGGTTCTCAGTGTCCAAATTGAGCCCATAATAGCTCATTGGAAAGCCTGTCATGTATAGTTTCCATAGATATCTTTATCTCCCAAAACAGTTACGTTTTTACCCTCAGAAAGCCGATTCTCCCAAGATTGGTCAAAAGCGCAGTGCCAACCTCCAAAATAGGGAAAAAACATGATTTTTTGGGTGTTTTTTGACCTTTTGACTGCCCAATTGACCCAAAACAGCTTAGTAAAGTGGTTTTCCTAATTGAATTTTGCCTCCTAAATCTAAATATCATGGACATTTTTCATTTGGATGCCTTTAGGAAAAGCACAACGCCTAGGACACTATGTTTTTGGTAGTGTGACTAATGCAAAAATTGCCAAAAATTCAAAAAACTCCAAAATTTTCCAAAATTGCTCAATCTTCTTCAAAATTTGATCTGTGGAAGACTGATGAGGTATGATAGGCAATGAGTGAAGCCTCATCAATGATTTTAACCTTGTCTTCCTTCCTTTGGTTGGCTAGGGTTTCAAGTCTTGTTTTGACCTTTTGGAGCTTGGACCTTGCAATTTGATTTTTCTTGAAGTAATGTTTGGCCACGTTTCTTTGTAGTTCATTATCCATCTTTTAATTATTCAAGAGCTTCTCAAGATTCTGGTAAATTTATAAAAGGAGTAAATGAAACCCTAATTCAACCCTCAATGACCAAATTTTTTCATGATGACCTAGTGGAATGACAAAAATTTCAGAATGGGACCCTAATATGATATGAAAAGAGGCTTTTGATCATTGATGGCAGTATGAAAATACTGACACTAATAGAGGAGTTGTTAGTTCCAAAGGAGGAGCCTCAAATAGAGCTTTACGATGTTATGGGGATGCCACATGTAGAGTGTTATCACTTAGAATTTTCTCAAGGTTAAAGAAAAAAAGTTTTGAGGTAACCACAAACCAATCTTTTAGGCTTAGGCTCTAGCCAACCTAAGTCTAGAGAGGGCTCTCTCTTTACGATTTAACTTTGTTTTTTATGGTATTTTAGGCTAGTTCTTAGTGCTCATGGGATTTTGATTTTGAAATTGAAGTTAGGTGGTGGAATTCTTGGAACAAAAGGATAGAGCTAGCTTCTTCAAGCCATTGGGCTATGGATTCAAGAAAAGGATAACTTAACTAGACCAAATCACTAAAGGGAGTGTTCACAGGGCAGGTTAGCAAAGCAAAAGGCAATGAGATAGTCCTAACCAGGGTGAAAGGACAATCAAGAATCCTTAGACCAGGATCAAGATGAAGAGCAGAAGGTTTTCATGAGAAAAGGGAAATTAAGAATCCTTTACTATATACCGAGGGGGAAACTACGGAAGTAAGGAAGCAGTTAAGAATTCCCTAACTAAGATAGTTTAGCAGAAAACATTACTAATGTAAATAGTCAAGACAGAGAGCATTAAAGCCAGTTTTGAAATAACATTCCTAGTTTACCATTCAAATTTCATAGAAACAAATATGATTATTAATAAACATAAGGAAAATAATAATACACATGAGAAAATACTTAATTGATTTCCGCTTCACACAAGAATCTTATGAAATTTCTTTACTTTATCCCTTGATCCAGCAAGCCAATCCAGTCTTGATACAATAACACTTTAACTTGATAGGAAAATGTCTACAAAAGTGTCTTTGAATCCACCCAAAATACTTCAAATGAAGAAGTATTTATACAAATTCTAAACTGAAATATCTTGTAAAAATATCAATATTGGTTTTACAAATATCTCAAATTGTTTTACATTAATAGAACTTAAATAAAGGAAATTCAAAATTAATGAATTTATTTGGCACTATTTTTATGTATTTATAGTGACAAAGAAGAGAAAGTTGAATTGGTAGCAACTCTTAATTGATGATGAGGCATCCCAGTCACTAACTGCATCCTTTCTTTGTGCATTCTGCTCCAGCAATTTTGCAAGATTAGGGTCCATTTATACCTTTTTATATCTCCATCCGTGATATATATGTAACAAGTGAAATAGGTTATTGTAGATAAGTATGTTTTTGAGATAAACCTCTCTCAGTTTCCCAAATTTCAGCTTTCACTATTCACAATATTCTCTACCAAAAGATGTCAAAAACAGGACTTTACACAGTCCAAAAAATAGGCTTTGAACACATGTACTTATCTCAATTTTGGTAATACCTATGTAAAACATGAGATACATTTTTGTAGATTTGCCTTTTAAGAGCACAAAATTATGCCAGTTTCTCGAAATTCATCTTGGATTGGCCACAATAGTTTCTGCAAAACTATGACTTAAACAAAAAATTTCTGAAGAATGTACCATTTTTTCTCTGATTTCATCTTCTAACCTTAAATTTCTTTTAACTGTTTTTCATTTTTACTTTCGATAAACTTCATTATTGTTGGTGAAAGTATTTTCATATCTGTTTAACCCTTACTGCCTCCATCTTTACTTTTATTGTTTACTTTTACTGCTCTATTTTTTCATCTATCTTCACTTTGACATGATTCTGTATGCTTTCCAACTATCTTCCCTATTGTTTGTCTTCATGCTAGCTTCTTTACTTGAATTGGTCTTCAATCGGCTACTCTTTAACCTTGATACACTTTTACTATTCTTTACTGTGTCCTTTTACCTTCACTGTATATTTTAGACTTTTACTATCTATTTCAATAGTAAATAATTCAATTTCATGTATCCTCTGCTTGTCTTTTAACTGTATGTTTTATTTTCCATCTTTTCTTGAATAGATTTGATAACAATCTTGGAGTAAACAAGTCTTATGACTAGTATTATGACTGTTTATCCAAGGTTGTGGCCTTTTGATCGCCTATAAAACAAAACAAACTCTTAGGAAAACATTGGGTTGACAAGGAGGGTCATTAATGGCTTTATCGAGCTTTATAGGTCTATGGAGTGAGTCGAAAGTGATTTTGGGAGGTAAACCATGTTGGAATTGGTTAAAAGAGGCTTTAGGTGGCGCAAAAGGGTTACAGAGGGTATTACTGCACAGACAGGTGAAAACAAGAAACACTGGAGTTTTTGTGTTTAAATGGGTAAATGTTTGATTTGTTTGAATTTTGGCGCAAAGTGAATAGTAGACGGTTTCTCGTGTAGCGGGCAGCGGTATGCAGTTTTCTTTGCACCATTTTTGGGTGCTGGGTGGTTTTGGAGGGAAGCCGCCTGATTCCATTCATTGAGCGCCACGTTGCATGAAGGGCCCAGCGGAAAACAACCCATTTTCGAGCAAGTAGTGTTCGGGTTTTGGGCCCTTTCGAAATCAATGTGGGTTGACGAATGGAGAGGGGGGAGATCGTGTGGTGGTTGGGCGCAGGAGTTGCACAAAGGATAATGGAGGGGCCCAGAAAGCGATTAATCATGGTGGTTTTAGTTTAATGAGGGGTTAAGGTGGGGATTAGCACATCGGGCATGATTTAATTGGTTTGACTTTAATTAATCACAGATTGATTAATTATGTCCTTTGTTGGAGTTTAGGTATAGCATAGTTTATATTTCAAACTAGGTCTAGGGATATTTAAATTAAAGGGATTTAATAAATACATACGGGAAAGGATATTTTATAGGAATTACTATATAGAAAGTTAGAAATTAATATGAAAATGGTGGAGAACGAATTGCGCTAAGCATAATGTGTTTTTGTGTTTTGTTTTCATTTTGCATACATACATTATAACTTAGGCTAAAAAGTGTTTTATTGAGATTTTTTTAGAAAAAGGGATTTACATGGGGGTAATTGCTTTTCCAAGGAAAATAGAGTTTTATACTTTAGGAAAAGGGGTTTATTTAGGGAAAATTAGGGGAAGTGAAGGGGGAAAATGTTTATGAGGGTCTTTTTAGTACTTAAGATCCATAAGTCATTAGGCTGAGGGTTCGGTCCCTTTAGAAGTTAGAGAAATGCTCTCAGCCCCTTTGACTTAAGATTTTGGGTACTTAAAACTTATTGTGAGAAATTAGTTAAGTAAAAAGTGAAGTGAATGAGGGAAGTTAATTAATTGTCTTTGTAAGTTTTACACATGTGCAATTCCCCATTTACATTTGGAACTTTCATTATGAGAATGATTAATATGCTTTTTTTTGTAACAATCATCATAATTATTGCAACCTTTCTTCTACTTACCCATCTACTCACCCTACCATTTTTACTTCTCTTTATTAGGGTGCACTTAAGCTGGCAAACCCTTATCAAAACTTTTTTCTTTTCTTTTACAATAGTAATCTAACTAATTCTAACCTTATTACATCCAAGGGCTCATATTAAATAGTTGAGCTCCTTTTATTAACTCTACCTAATCTAATCATCTGCCAAGATTACACTGTTTGTTCATATCTTTATTCTCTATTTATAGACATGAAATTGAAAACATGAAATAGCCAAGATTAAAAATTTTGACTATCATGGATTGTGTAAAATGTTACAAGCTACACACAATTATTTATTCTACATAAAAGTAACTAGGAGTGGCATTTTGACTGGCTCACTTTCATGGTCTTTTATTTTCTTGGGGTTCATATTTTTTATCCTTTTTTGACCCTTTTATTCTTTTTGTCCTTTGATTTTTATTTTAGGACGTACCGTCTTTACATTCTTTTAATTTTTTGAATATGGAAAACATTTGCAAAAAAGAAAAGGTATGTACATATTATAGGTTTAATCTTGGCCATTCAAAAATTATGACTCCTATTGGTATAGGAACCTAACATAGAGGAGAAAATAGGAGGCAGAGTGAAGGCACCCACTCAACCAGAATATTTTAGAGAGGGAAGGAAGAGAACCAGAGAATATGACAGATTGGTATGGGATGGATGGGAGCATGTGTGATCTCCTTCATGTCAGCACCAGTAGAGGAGGTCACCAGACATGTACATTGGGTATATGGTATCATGATAGATCTCATTGAGTTAGAGCCTTCTTCATTTGAGAAATAAATTTCTTAATCGTTGTGGGTTAGTGCCATGGTGGAGGAGTATGAATCCATCATGAAGAATAATGTATGGGAGGTGGTGTCGAGACCAAAGAAGAAGTCAACGGTTGGTTCCAGATGGATTTACAAAGTGAAGCATGCAGTTGATGGAAGCATCAAGAAGTATAAGGCCATATTTGTGACCAAATCCTTCTCTCAGGTAGAGGGACTGGACTATCAAGAAACATTTGCAACACTGGCAAGATACTGCTCCATCATAATCATTCCAGCATTAGTTGTGAAGATGGGTGGAAGATCCATCAGATTGATCTGAAGATTGCCTTTCTCAATAGTGTTGTTGATGAATAAATTTACATAGGGAAGCCATGGGGATTTGAGACATATGATAGGGAGACACATGTGATGAGCCTCAATATTGTAACAAGAATGTTAAAACTCCCAAATATACCAACTCTACTTTATCAACCCATGGTTTCATAAAAACTTAGAGGTGACAGTGCTATATACACAGTAGATGCATCATCCTACTCATGCCACCCTCAACTAGGTCACTTGATGATTATGGTTCTAGACCATTCCTCTACTGAACTGAAAGGAGTCTAACTACTTGAAAGCAAAGTGTAAAGGCTAGTCCAGGTGAAGAGAAATTAAATGCTTTTCAACTCAAAAAATGAAATTTGTCAACTTGTAAATGCTATGAAAGGACACAAATCTTATTCTAATTTGTAGAAAGGAAACTATGCTAACTTGCACTCCATCATCTAGATATTAGGGTTGGTTGAAAATGGAAGATTATTCTATCATTTCATAGTTCAATAATGCATGGATTGGCTATCTAATTCACACTTGCAGAGTAAGCAAAGTTCTAACTGCTAAATTCAGAAATGAATGAACTAATGCGCTCTGATCTTGCAGGAAATGGAAAGGAGTGAAGTGACTAGTCTAGGTGGCATTTCTAGTCATGGAATCCAAGCTGAGAGGTCAAAATACTCCTAGACTAAGCTAGGCTATCATTGTAGGTCAAAACATGGTCAAAATAGGTTGCTATAGGTGTGCTACAAGATGTTCTTATAGGATTCTTGTCCTGTTACAGGATGTCCTCAAATCCTATAAGAAGTTGCCTAAGAGGGTTTGCAGGGTAGGAATGATGAGATGAAGTGTTGTAAGGTTGTATGAAGGTTGTGGGAAATCTATTCAAGGTGATCAACACCTTTAGAAAAGCCCAGTACTTCAAGAAGGTCATATTTGGGATAAGATGGCTGCTCATGATGACCAAAAAACAGAGATCTAGAACATGGGTTGGCATGCGTCAAAAGAAGGTGGAGAATACCTAAATGGATTTGGTGGAAGGGTTCATTTCTTGTAGATCCAACAACCCTGTAACAACACATGCACCTCTTTCTCTTTTCATTTGCAAATTATTACAAGTCAATGTGGAAAATATAAATTGAATTTGGAAAAGATTATCTAACTAATGATAAGAACTTGATCTATGAAATGAACTACATATTAAACTACAAAAATCATGAGAAGAAAAGAAAAAATGTAAACCCTTCCAAGAAATCATAAACAACTATCTAACTAATGCTTAAAACTTGATCTATACAACGAATAGGAAATCACAATTTTTTTGGGTTGTGATAGTGGGGTCCTCTAATCATGATCCCATGAGGGAGATGATATAGGGGTCACTGTCACAATATTTTTGATGGAATTTGCTTTATTTAATTGCAACAACTAATTTACCCTCTAAGCTAAAGGAAACATGCATGAGCAACAACTTAATCAATCTTCTAAGAGAAAAGAAACATGAATAAACTTCAATAATTACGCAACATTCTAGACTAATAATATAGATACAAGAGAGCAACTTCTGCTACTAGGGTTGGGCCCTAACCTAAGAGATTTAGCCCTCTGAGTCAACTTGGTGCTGGATTGAAACAAAACATCTCATTATCATTCGAAAAGTGTCAAATACATCATCAAAATAATAGTAAATTGTGCTTTGGCTCAATGACCTCTTGGCTACAATAAAAATTTGAATCCTAATGAGTCCCTTAGCTTGTTTATTTATACAAAAGTGGAGCTACCAACAACTACTTAGAAAATAGGTGTATTTGACTCCCAAACTCGAGAATAGGTGAATCTAACTCTTCTTTGAATTGCACTAGCTCGACTGTCAATGAACTCGACCTACTTGGCTTCCAATGACACCAAGTTGATGAGATAGAGTGGGGGATATTCAATTGATTGGAGGAGTTAAGGCAGTGAACCACCTCCTAGAATCTCTCTTTCTTGTCTAATTCGAGTTCTTGCACTCAAATCAACTCAAAATTTCTCTAATTCCTGCATTTAACGCACATTAGGTGAAAAGACATAGAAACACATCCTTTACTCTCACACTAAGCATAATATAATGAATTTTGCAGATAAAAGTCAGAGAAAAAGATAATTTAATAATTTGGAGGATGGAATTGTGACTTGTATAATATACCTATTGATTATCCTCATCATCATCCCCCCTACTGAAACTATTGCTCATCCTTTGAGAAGCCTAGTCATCTCTGTTGCTATACTTCATGGCCCTAGTGGCCTCTCTGATATCCCAAGGTTCTATAGATGGTGTGCCTTCTTAAGGATAGAAGCCTTCATTCTCCTCTATGTCTTCCCATTGCTTCCTATCCTCTTCTTCATTCATTCCTTCTTGTAAACCCAACAGAAAAGGTGGACTGATCTTAAGTCCAATCCAGTTGATCTTCAATCTTTGCATGGCCCTTTTATAAAGAGGTGTTCTATCCAATGCATTCCTCAACCTTTCAGGAGTGTGATACTCCCTAATCTGGAGGTGTTCTATCCAATGCATTCCTCAAAATTTCAGGACAGTGATCCTTCATGGCCCTAGTGGCCTCTCTGATATCCCAAGGTTTTATAGATGGTGTGCCTTCTTAAGGATAGAAGCCTTCATTTTCCTCTATGTATACCCATTGCTTCCTATCCTCTTCTTCATTCATTCCTTCCTGTAAACCCAACAGAAAAGGTGGAATGATCTTAAGTCCAATCCAGTTGATCTTCAATTTTTGCATGGCCCTTTTATAAAGAGGTGTTCTATCCAATGCATTCCTCAACCTTTCAAGAGAGTGATACTCCCTAATCAGGGTGGTGTGGTAGTGTATTCCATCTTCTCTGACATGCTTGTTGGCTCTCTGTCCATAACATCCTGAGAGTGTCCTCAAAGTAGGAGATGGCTCGCTCTTGGGTGGCAAGGTATCTAGGTTCTAGCTTAAAATCATTGGAAATGATGTTGTGAGTGTTGATTATAGCCATATAACTTATTTACTATGCCCTGATGTAGAGGGTTATTTTTCTTCTTTGGCCAATACTTTCCTCACCTCCTTAGCTTTGGCCTCCTCATGTGCCATCCAAGATGCAAGGGCCATAGCTGCAAGTCTCCCAATTTTTCATTGGGATCCCAAACATTCATATCAGTTAAGGTGAGGTTGTCTAGGTAAAATTCATCTAATTTGGCTTTGTCTTTGATGCTACTTTTGTCACACAACTTAATGAATTTATTCTAGTTCTGGAATGGCATGGACCCATGTTGTGCTAATGTCTAGATTTGGAATTGCATCCATTGGTATTTGAGGAAAAGTACATAGGATTTGGATGGCAGTTTGCATTGTAGTGCCTCCATGGAGAGGCTTTCCATTGTGGCCAACTGGGTTTCCTTCTCTTGCAATTTCTTCCTCAACCATCTATTTTCTACGTGCAGATGTGTTCTCATTGTGTACTCTTTATCCCTTAACTCACTCAATTGCTTTCCCATCTCTATGAGATTTTATTCAATAAGGCCTACATATTCCACCTTCTTGGATTTGGCAATATGCATCCATCTATGTGTCCTTCCTCTTTCTACTTCAAGTTCAAATAAGAGAGGGACTGCAAATTTTGTGTGTTGGGATGGGGTCCCCCAGGTCAGTTTTCGGGTTAAAACCCCAAGTTTTGATGTACATTTTGGTAAAAATATGTAAAGTCTTCATGAATTGTGGATGCAGAGTGCATAGATTGTTAGAATTCAAAATGGGTTTAGCCTCTTGTTTATGTAAAGTCAAGTTGGTTTTGAGATCATTGTATGAAGGAAAGCTATAAATAGGCATGTCTTAGAGAGTCTAAGGTAGTAATAAGTAGTCTGATGATGATGGATGTGATGGGTCAATAGAGGACAACACTAAGAGGTGAGTCATAGAGGAGGAAAAGGCTCTGTAGCTGACTGTGCAGAGGCCTAGGGTAGAGTTCGTAGCTGAGTGAGCAGACCTCTGCAGCTGAGTGTGCAGGGTAGTTTGAGTCTATAACATCATATTGAATATCAATAAAGAAGATTGTTGGAGAAATTCATGCGTTTACTTGTTTACTTCGTTTATTTATGTTTACAATATATGTTGTAATGAAATAAATGTCTTTATGAAACATTGATGTATTGATGCGTGATTTTGTTGGATAACTCTTGCTAACTGTACGCAATGAATGTTGAGTATTTACATGAAGATTATAATACATATTATTGTGTTTATTAAATACTAAAGCAGATCTGTGTGAACTCAAAGATGGGTTGTTTTATGGTACGTGTAAGTGGATATTTTATCTATTAAGGGTTCACGAAACCCTATCATAGACCTACGTGAAGGTCTAGAAGCCATTTAAGGGAAGCTTCAGACCTGAGCCCTAGGAGCTTATAGAGCTATGTGGAGGCATATATAGGGAAATAGGAGACATAAAATTGATCTCTGGATGCGGAAGCTTCGTTCCAACATCCCCCCATATTGCTTCGGGTGAGACTTCATCCTGTGTTACACGGGTTGATGTCGAAAGGGCCAGTAGTGTAGGGTTTTGTTTGGTGCAATTAACTTTGAACCTGGGTTAGGACCCCTAAGCTAATAAATGGTTTTGTTTCTGAGACCGGGATCTACATAAAGAGATGTGTTATGTTGCATCATTAGAATTCGACCAAGAAGGAAATTGAGAAGTGGTTGGATAGGAAGATTCATGAATTCGTGGGGCAAGAGTACAGGAATCCACGCCTGTCAAAGTAGCAATGCTTAGACAAATATTTGTACCTAGAAATACATGAAATTTTATTTTTCACCTTCCCCATCGAACTATATGAGTGGATAGCTAAGTTGGAAGATGAACATGGAAGGTGGAGGCTTGACAGTCCAATGGTGTGGACTCTAGAGCTAGTGTGAATGTTGGAAGCTTCTGAAGACAAGATCATGCATGCTGTTGACCACTGGCTTGATCGAATTATAGGAGGATTTGTTACAAATTTCACTATCGGTACTTTAGTTAGATACAACGAAGTTGAGCGACGCTTTTTCAAGGGACTGTGAGGTAAGTATCTAAGATCTTTGAATACCTAGATTAAAATGCTCTTGTGTATGAAACGGGTTATGCCATTGCCTTGATGTTTGGATCTACACGAAGTGGATGGATATTTAGAAATCGAGAGAAAGAAAGCCGTAAATAGAACCCGTTGATTGTACCTCTTTCGAGTGATGATGAGGGAACAACACAAGCCTCACCGCAAAGCGCAGTCCAGATGATAAGATAGGGTTTTCCATGGATACATCATCCATCCACTCCACCTCCACCTTCACCTCCACAGCATACACCTTTGCCCACATCACTGCTACCACCACCATTGTTCAACATGTTGAACTTATTAAAGTTGCCGATTTTCAAGGGTATAGGGAGCAAAGATACAGATCAATTCTGGTTTGTTGCGAATGTTGTATGGACCATGCAGCAAATCACTAATGAAAACATAAAGAAGGTGCACTTAGTTACTACTCTACAGGATCGCATGCTGATGTGGTATATTAAGTATTGTATTGATCATCCTTTAGCAACACTATCATATACTAAGGATGCTTTAAACATGAAGTTTAGTAAGCCTAAGTTTGACCCATAGTCAGTCGTTGAATTTAAGGAAATCACGATGAGGGTTGGTGAGACGCCTTGGGAATTAGATCAAAGGCTAAAATCTCTGATCCATGAAGCTAATATGTAGCTCACAGATGGTCAACACCATGAGTGGTTTATAGATTTTCCTCTGCCCCACCTGGGGATTTCTTTGTCACATAAGAAGATATGGACTCGGGTAGAATCCTTGGAAATCATGATGAGATTGCATGAGAAACCTATTCAGGATGCGACTTTAGAGTCTAGCAAATTCACTTGTAGTTAAAAAACCTCTGCTTGGAATTACAGAACTTGAAAAAAGAGAAAGAGGCTAGGCTAGAGGTACATGAGAAAGTTTGGTGCCTTAAGTGTAAGAGCCAGGGACATGATAAAGACCATTTCCCTGTCTACTTGAATTATATTACATGAGGGGGACCGATTCCCTTGATGCAGGAAGCTCTAGTAGGACCAAGTTCAGGCACAGGCTACGGTGAACTATCTGTTAGGTGGCTGGAAAACACGTAATGGATAGCTGTCATTTTCTTCAAAAGTTTGTTGAAATGCCACAAAAATTATTCTGCGATTTATGCAAATTGGTGGGCCATGATGAGTGCCACTTTCCTAGCTACGATTTGATGATGTAAAGAATGCCTACCTATTGAATGCAAGTAGAAACTTGACCTCTAGATTAGGGCGTTGGGGTAGCACACAGACGATATTAGGGACATGGACGAGGCTGAGGAGGAGGAGGAATTGGTAGAGTTCGCGATCAGGGTATTTTTTATAAATGTGGGACGCTAGCGCACAACCCGTGGGAGTGTCAAAATCAGACACACTCGTCCTGCCAATACTATAGCCAATTTGACAAAACTATTGAAGAATGCCCTATGCTAATCACTAAGATGCAGGAGAAGAAGTCGTAGCCTCAACAACCTACATAAAACTTCCAAATGATGAGAGTTGAGCCCCATGAGGAATATCCAAATGTGACTATCGTGCTGAGAAGCAGAGTAACAACTGGGGATGATAATGGGAAACATCCTGAAGAAGATGGATGGGTTCGCAAGGACCCAGAAAAGGAGCATGGTTTTGATCTAGTACATGTGAAGGAAACATTTATGGAGGCCAAGAAAGGCTTCACTGAGGCATATACATTAGGAAGTAATAACAAAGTACCAAAAATTGACACACCTACAGAGGTTGACCCCTCTGTACTTACCACGTTCTTGGAACCTGCATGAAACTTTTGCGCGATAGAAATACTGTGAAAGGTCTGCATGGATTGATAAACAAGTATTATGGTAAATAAAACGCTCCTAATGGACACCATGTAGGATGAAAAATTTGCAAACATAAGGGAAGAATTGGGCACGAGATGATGCTCAATGTGCAGATAGGATATTATGAGATGGACCAGGTTATTCTGGATCTGGGATCTAATGCTAACTTTCTGCCCAAATACACTTGGGAGAGGATGGGGAGATTTACATTGGAATGATCTCTGATAAAGATTAGAATGGAAAACCAACAAAAGATCATCCCTATGGGATGACTACATGGGGTAACAATGGATATAAAAGGTGTGAGCGTGTTGGCTGAATTTTAAGTAATTGAGATTGTTGACGAAAACAACCGATACCCCGCACTCCTTGGAATTGACTAGGCCATTGATATGAATGGAGTCATCAACTTGAAGAAGAGGACAATGTCATTTTAAAGGAAATCACTTCGCGTTGTAGTATCGTTGAACCCTACAGAAGGATCGCGCTATACTGAACCAGTCTGTGACTATGAAGAAAGTGATGATGACTTGGATCAGATTTATAAAATAACTACTGGAGATCAAGATTGGGTTAATCCAACAACTAATGGATGGATTGCATGGAACTAAGAAAGTTCTTGTACCTCAGATTTAGATGAAGAACTAGAGAATTGGTACAATAGGTTGCACGAAGTATCTACGTTCTGTTGCAACATGATGACTAAATCACTATGCTAAGTGTCATCGGAGGTAAGAAAATTACCCTATTATGATGGTTTAACTGATGTAGATTTTTTGGATGCCTTTGAATAAGAAGTCCCTAAGGATCATCGCTTCCAAGCACTGGATTTGGTGTTGCATGCTATGCTCGCACGATGGTGGGGTACACACAAAGACAACTTTGATGAATGGTGATATTATAGAAGGATGATGAGGTTGCGATTTAGGTGACCTAAACTTCGACTAATTGAGAATTACGATGGGAGAAATGATCTACACGATCATTTAGTGAAGTGGACTAGAGTTTATGGAATGGAGCCACAACTAGAGTAGGTGCACTTATTCTTTCATACTTTGGATACAATTCCTATGGATTGGTACCTGAAAACGAAGCTCCGCCATGGCACCGTGGAGTGGGATATATAAAGGGCTGATTCTTAATGACCTTTAGTTTTGAATATGGGTTTGAATGCATTGATGAAGCTCTGTAGGCATTTAAGGTAGGGATATTCAAAATTCTATAGGATCCTTTGGAGTTGGTGCAGCCTAATTGGAGCACCTAGTTGTGCCATGCCTTGGAATTGTATAATGTGACCGCTAATGGGGAGGATGAAGATCCAAGAAATATCAACTATCTAGAGGTAGAAGGCCATCGCGAAGTTGAAGGTCTGTAGATAGAGAACCCGTACATCACTGTGCCATTAAAAATCAAGTAAGTAAATATTAGTACTGAAGTGGAGCAAAATTTTGCGAAGATCGGGGACTACTTAGATGATTCCAGAGTGGATAAATTTGCTGAGTTACTCTGCGTGTACTAGGATATTTTTCCTACAAAGTTTTCGGCCTTGGAGGGCATCATAGGTGACTTGGGTGTGATGAAGATCACTCTGAAACTAGATGTGAAGCCTATTAAGTAGAGGTGATATCACCTTAATCCCAAATACAAGGAAAAGGTCTACTTGGAGTTGGATAAGATGCTTGAAGTAGGCATTATTGAGCCTGTGGAGGAGTATGATTGGGTGAGCCCAATGGTGGTTCAAGAAAAAAATAGAAAGGAGAAATAAGGATTTTTGTAGATCTACAGAAACTTAATGATGCCTGCATCTATGATCCTTTTCCGACATCATTTACTGATGAGGTATTGGATAATGTCAGAGGGAAGGAGGCCTACACATTCAATGATGGGTTTTAGGGGTATCATCAGATCAACATCGCGCTAGAGGATAGGAGAAAAACAACCTTCACGACTAAATGGGGTTATTTTCAATACATTGTTATGCCGTTTGGACTCAAGAATTCCCCCGTGATATTCTCTCACATAGTTATATCAGTGTTTAAGGATTTCATCCATAAGTTCTTGGAGGTGTATTTTGATGACTGGATGGTGTTCGTGTTAGTGGAGTGCCATGTAGCATGTCTATGTGTGATGCTTGATACGTGTTGCAGATACTAGATTACGTTGAACCCAAAGAAGTGTCTATTGTGTGTCCCCTTTGGGATCTTTCTGGGTCATGTGGTGTGCAAGAAAGGGTTGATGGTGGACCCTACCAAGATCATGGTGATCGTAAATTTGGAGGCCCCAAGAAGTGTCAAACAACTTCGGAAACGCTTGGGCATACATGATATTACAGGAAATTCATTAAGGCTTATGCTCAGATTACTAGACCTATGGAGAAACTGTTGAAGAAGGATGTTATATTCTATTGTGATGAATACTGTCAACACAATTTCGATGTATTGAAGGAGAAAATGGTCATCGTGTTGACTTTGGTCTTCCTAGATTGGAAAAAGGAATTCCATGTACATGTTGATGCCTCGTGCATTGAGTTGAGAGAAATACTAATGTAGGCTGGTGAAGGAGAGATGGACCACACTATAGCCTTCACAAGAAGGAAATTATCAAAGGTAGAGAAGAACTACTCAATGAAAAAGTGCGAAGGATTGGCTATGGTATACGTGCTTCAAAATATCAGGCATTACTTGTTAGGTGGACATTTCAGAATATACATAGATCATTCTTCCTTGAAATACTAATGTAGGCTGGTGAAGGAGATATGGACCACACTATAGCCTTCACGAGAAGGAAATTATCAAAGGTAGAGAAGAACTACTCAATGAAAAAGTGCGAAGGATTGGCTATGGTATACGTACTTCAAAATATCAGGCATTACTTGTTAGGTGGACATTTCAGAATGTACATAGATCATTCTTCCTTGAAATACCTAGTCATTAAGCCTGTGTTGGGGGGAAGATCTATCGATGGCTTCTTCTATTCTAGGACTATGACTTTCAGATAATTGTAAAGCCAGGACGGTTGAATGCAGAACTTGACCATCTCTCACGGATTGAGACAAGTGAGGAGCCTACTAATCTGGAGGAAGGATTACCTGATGTGTAGCTCTTCATGGTTCCTGTAGCCGATAACCACTTTGTTGTTCTTATCCACTTTTTGACCACAGGAACGACACTTGAAGGATACACCTGTCAACAAAAGAAAGAGTTAGTAACACGCACGGAGGATTTCTCAATAATTACAGGTCATTTATATAAGATGGGTGTAGATGAGATATTGTAATAGTATATGCCATATTTTAAATGAAATAGCATCCACGCTGAAGCTCATGGAGGAGCTGTAGGAGGACATTATGCAAGAAAAGAGACAACACAGGAGATTTTGCGTGCAGGACTGTGGTGGCCTACACTACATAATGATTTGAAATCATATTATAGGGCATGCAATGCATGTCAACGAATAGGTAGACCATTGCGGAGGGACGATCAGCCCTTGAATCCTCAGGTACCATTACAACCATTTGAAAAATGGGAAATTGACTTTGTTGGGCCCATTCAGCCCCAAGGAAAGAAGACAGGTGTGCACTATATCATCACCATGACGGAATATCTAACTAGATGGGTGGAAGCATAGCTAGTGAAGGATTGTATAGGGCTATAGCAGTGAAGTTCTTGTTTCAGAATGTGTTGACCAAATCTAGCTACCCAATAATATTCATGAGTGATTGGGGTATGTACTTCCTAAATGAAATAATCAGCATGTTGACTGAAGGGTTCCAGGTTTATCATCAGAAGAGCACACTGTATCATCCTCAGGCTAATGGAATGGTTGAATCCTTTAATAAGATATTAGAGAATGCATTGATGAATATTTGCAATGCATAACAGAATGTCTGGGATGTGCATGTACTTGCAGTGTTATAGGCATATAGGACTACTTTCAAAAATATGATAGGTTAGACACCTTCTCGATTGGTCTATGGTTTAGAAGTTGTGATCTCGATGGAATATATCATGCCTAGTCTACACATAGCAACTTTCACAGGTATGGCAGATCATGAAGCCTTAGAAGGACAGTTCGCGTAGCTAATGGAGCTTGAAGAAGACATATTCTTAGCTCGATTCCATCAACAAGTACATAAGGAACATGAAAAATCATGGCACGATCGACACATGAAGTTGCGCACATTCAAGGTAAATGATTTGGAATTATTCTATGATAGCAAGTTCAATAAGTTTTCAGGGAAATTTCAGATGCACTGGCTTGGGCCATATGTTATCAAAGAGATTACAGATGGAGGAGCAGTTCAACTCACGAAGCTGAATGGATAACCTTTTCCGGGAATGGTGAATGTCAGCCGATAGAAGCCATATATAGGGGATCCATTCTAATGACTATATGACAAAAGGATAGTCTTACTGCTCTAGATAGTTGCAAGGGAGCGCAGGACTATAAACTACAATGCCCGGATTGGAGGACTATGTGGCAAGCGGGATGCACAGAATATGATCAAGTTATAGTATAAGAAGTTGCATGCGGGGATCTCTGCTACGAAGGGAGGTTCCACGCAGCACAACAGGAAAGTGACCGTTGGAGTCACCATTCATGATTTGATAACGAGAAGACTATTAAGAGGAGCAGGATGGCGACATTTAAGGCGAAAATATTTGAAGATCTGTCACCAAAACAACATTAATGATCAGATTTTGGCGGGAATGGTTGGATTTGCATTCAAAAAACCCTATAAATTATAGGTGCCAGTCCAACAAAAAACACTTTGCACACTTATATTTTTTGATCTGAGTTGTCTATTACTTATGAGCCACTCATTCTTTGAGGATTTGGTCGCAAGCCCTGTGTTTTCCAATTTACCAGAGCTGAGCCAGAAGTTTATCCTTGAAACCATGTTAGGACCAAGGTCTTTTGAGAATATGAGCACTAGGGGAGATGTCGCGGCAGAAGGAGTTTCTCCAGAAGTTATGAGTGTGGAAGCTTCGATGCCTTTACCTATAGCGTCGAGGTTGAAGCGTACACCTATTAGAGAAACCTAAAATTGGAAGAAGGATAGGTAGAAGAAGATGGTACAAGTGCAAAAGTCACATAGAAATCATTCTGCCATTGAAATATCTTTTGGGTTTTGATGGAATTGAGCTTCTGAATGGCCATCAATCAACGACCAAGGTTGTCCCCAACCTTGTATGACCAATTGTCCAGGTATGTTGCGTTCAAAGCTGATTTCCACCACATCTACATTTAAGCATGCAAGGCCCACAGCAGAAATGGTATGATTTACCATACTTGATTACAAATCATGACATATAAGAGGTGATCAAGCATTGGCCAGTAGAGTGGCATGCCCATTCATATTTGGATGCAAGAACTAATAAGGGTGCGAGCAGCTCTACTGAAAAGAAGAGGAAGGATGCAGCAAAGCAGGCTACGCAAAAGTCGGCTGCACAGTGAGAAAAAGGAAGACCCAGAAAAGGTTGGGATGGACCATGAGCGCATTGCAAAGGAGCAAGCCAAGAAAGAATAGTGTGAATCACAAAGAAGCAGTAAGTCCCTTTCGCCTGCCACAAAGGAGGAAGAGCAATCTGCACAGGGTGACGAAGGAGATAGGGGTAGAGCACCCCATTTCGACTGAGGAAGCACAAATAACAATAGCATGAGGGTTCCCAGAAGAAGTAGAAGTCAAATAAAACACGGTGGATCCCATGACCTTGACGAAGGGCGATCTTAATGAGATTGGTGACAAATTCTAGGATACTACAACTGAGTTACTGCAACAGTTCGAGTAGTAGTACAAGCAGATGTTGGGCAACATCCAAAAGGATTTGTGTGATTTGAATATCCAAAATAGCATAATACAGGTGGGCACAGGTCAAGCGAGTGTAGCACAAACGAGCCTAGCACCAGGGACAAGTCAGGCTATAGAAATAGCAAGGACAGTGGACCTTCAATCAGTTGTGCTACCAGAAGGGTCCCTCCAAGTAGAATCAACTAGTGACTGAGTTATTTTGAGCACCCTTTAGGCCTCCACGCTGAAAATTGCATCCCTCCCTAATGAATTCTTCATGTGATGCAGACATGAGTAGCAAAGGAATTGAGATCTCAGGAGCAGTGCACTCTTAGTTTAATCAGTGAGTACCGGGTGAACAATGAACACATGTTCGCCGAGAAGACATAGGCCCTAAAGAAGAGATATACTATCTAGGAAAAAAATTCTAAGCTGGCGGTTACAATAGTAGAAGCATGTAGAACAATGATGAAGTTGCATTTACCTGAGGTTGCACAATTGGGGGCCAAAATTTGAAAATTAGCTGCAGGCGTCCGTGAGGCAAAGGCAGAGGTTTGGAGAGTTCAATTTGAACTCAACATGAAATCACAACGTTGTAGCTCAAATCACAGCCTTTGACTCTACCCAAGGTCAAGGATTAGCATGGAGATGCTATAAATGAAGGAATGAGCACTTTGGATGCCATAGTCACTGACTGCTCAGCCTTATGTCAATAGGCGATGGAATTAGTGATGACTTTGTAGGAAAATTAAACCCTGCAAATGTTGAATATAGAAGTTTGCGAGCTACAAAAGTAGTATGATGAGGTCCAGGTAGTAGTGTGATCAATTCCTCTAGCACAACCCCTTGCTAAGTTGCAGGAGGGGAAGCAGATTTGCACACAAGTAGAAGAATCCCAATTGAAGGACGTTGTGCTTAAGGCTCGGTTGGGAAATTGGTTAGACAAAGATTACCAAGTAACAACCAACATTCAAGAGAAGCTAACATGCTTGCAACCAACACAACAAAAGAACAAGCTAACCATGAAAGAACCAACTATAGATCAACTCGTCGAAAAAGTCAAGTAGGTAGCTAAGCAAAGCATTACTGAGCTAGCAGATGTGTAGGTGGAGTTGGGGGATCTTCACAACAAGATCACCGTGCCAGCTAAGTGACTCAAGGGTGAGTCATGACCTTTATGTTGGGGGCCTGTTGGGATGGGGTCCCCTGGGTCAGTTTTGGGGTTAAAGACCCAAGTTTTGATGTAAACTTATGTAAAAATATGTAAATTCTCCACAAATTGTGGATGAAGAGTGCATAGATAGTTAGAATTCAAAAGGCGTTTAGCCTCTTGTATATGTAAATTCAAGTTGGTTTTGAGATCTACCCATGGTCCATGGACCATGGGATTGTATGAAGAAAAGCTATAAATAGGCATGTTTTCGAGAGTCTAAGGCAATAATAAGTAGTCTAATGATGATGGATGTAATGGGTCAATAGAAGATAGCGCTAAGAAGTGAGTCACAGAGGAGGAAAAGGCTCTACAGCTGAGTGCACAAAGGCCTAGAGTAGAGTCCACAGATGAGTGTATGAACCACTGCCCTGAGTGCGCAGGGCAGTTTGAGTCTGTAACTTCATATTGAATATCAATAGATAAGATTGTTGGAGAAATTCATGTGTTTATCTATTTACTTCGGTTATTTATGTTTATGATATATGTTGTGATGAGATAAATGTCTTTATGAAATATTGAAGTATTGATGCATGATTTTGTTAGATAAGTCTTGCTAACTGTACACAATGCATGTTGAGTACTTATGTGAAGATTATAATACATATTGTTGTGTTTATTAAATACTCAAGTAGATATGTTCGAACTAAAATATAGGGTTGGTTTATGGTACACGTAAGTGGATATTTTATCTGTTAAGGGTATGCAAAACCCTATCATAGACCTATATGAAGGTCTAGAAGCTATTTAAGGGAAGTTGCAGAGTTGAGCATTAGGGGCTTATAGAGGTATGCAGAGGCATATCTAGGGCAATAGGAGTCATCACACTGATCTATGGATGTGAAAACTTGGTTCCAATATCCCCTCATTCTGCTCTGGGTGAGATGTTATCTTGCGTTATGCGGGTTGATGCCGAAAGGGCCAATAGTGTAGGGTTTTGCTTGGCGTAATTAATTATGAACCTGGGTCAAGACCTCCTAAGCCAACACTGTGGGATCACTTTGCCTCTTTCAATGAAATTGTAATAAGAGCTAAAATTGGGTTGTGGACTAGGCTCCTATAGCTCTGGAAAATCCTTTTAAAATTTTTGTGGAGAATATGCCACTTCCTGTAACTGTTGCGTTACCTCTTTCCCTTATTTCTACCCCTTCTTCTCTTCCTGTAGCATTTTCATCTCTTTTCAAAACACTTTTATGTTTCCTATAGCAGGATCTATTTTTCCTGTAGCTTCCCTTTTCCTTTTTATTGGAGTGTGGTAGGTACCTTGGGTTGCTTAGAGGAGGTTGATCTAGTAACAAGCCTTCTTAAATAGGTTATGGGAGTCTTTGAGATGGCTTCAAGAGATGTGATTTTCTCAATTTTCTTTTCAATGGGTTCTAGCTCCTCTCTTTTACTTGGTGATTCATTAATTGTAATAGGGGTCTTTATGGGAGTTTTTAGGCTTCGCCTGTTTAATCCTACTGCTTTCCTTGTTTTGAAGTAGAGGGGATTTTTCCTATAAATTTTCTTCTTAGGTTTGATTGGTGTGCTCAAGGAAGCTAGGCCCACAAATATTTCGTCCTTTTCAGTGGGTCTAGGAGAAAATTTTTTCTACTCCAGGGATACCTCTTCTTCTATAGGTGCAGTGGTTTTCTCATGGCTTGGATCTTCCTTCTTCTCCTCCACTTCTTCTTCATTTTTCCCTTTCTAAACTTCTTCATTTATCTCTGGTTCCTCCTTTATTTTCTTTGCCTCTTCGTCCTCTTTTACTTCTACCTCTTCTTCCCCTTTTGCCTCTGTCTCTCCTTCATATTCCTCTTCTCCTTCTTCTGCCTCTGCCTCTTCTCCTTCAATAATTGAGGCTGAGATCTCCCCAAATGCAAGGACATGAGTGTCAAGGAAGTATTCTCTGTCCATATCCATGAATGTGGACCAGAGGACAAGAACCCTTAATCTATTCAAAGCATCTTCCACTATTAGTTTGATGAGGCCATGGTCACCTAAATGTTGTTTCTTGCCCTCTTTCACCTTCTAGATCATGTCCATGATGGACTATAGGAGCAAATAAGGCACACTCAGTCTTTGGGCTATGGGCAATCTTGCTTGAAATATTAGTTCATGGAGTAGTCTGAACCGGTAGCCATAGATTACACTCAGTCTTCCTTAACAAGAGATGAACTTCAGTCTATGGTAGGCCACCTCATCCCAGGGATAGGGTAGGATCTCCATTTTGGCTCCATTTTTATCTTCAATTTTTTTCTCATCAGTACTGAAGAAATTATTCTTAGAAATGGCAATGATGGACTTGTCTTATTTTCTCCATTGGACCCCTAGTGGAAGTATTGTCACCCTGCTAATCAGCTCAGTGTTGATGGTAATGGATAATCCACTCACAATAGTGGTGGCATTGGCTCTTTCCCAAGGGTTTAGGGCCATGGAAAATTAATAATTAATGTCAACATCATATCCCTTTAGTAGCTTAAAGAAACCTAACCACTAATTTCTTTTGAAAATAACTACTATAGGGGGATGAAGGTGAATTCTCTTAGTATCTGTAGGCTCTCTCCTATTAAATCCCCCTCCCATCATCTTCTCTATTTTAAAATAGGTGTAGGAGGGTTTATTCCTATGATAGCTCTGGTATGAACTCAAAGGGAATAGAGGGTTGAAATGTCTAGTTGATGAAAATTATGTATATCCCCTCTTTTTATAGATAGAAAAACTCTTTTAATGCACAAGATGATTGTTATTACTAAGAGAGTTCAAGGAGCACCGACATGTAAATCGTGGACAAAGGAATGAGAGGGGCCACTTACTTTTCACCGTAAGGCCTGGTATAGTGGTAATTCAAGACTAAAGTGACCCTAGGAAACATTATTGCACCCTTGGAGATTTATTGTAGTAATTTTTTGTGCTTCCTATAGCTTCCTGTAGTTGCCTTTTGTAGGAATGACAGAGTGGGATTCAAATCCTCTCGATGGCTTCCTAGGCTCATCCTTACCTAAGCTAATCTTGAAATGAGTGAAGATGCAAGAGTGTTTGGTCCTTGATACGTTATATGTTATTTTTGGCTAAGATCGTAGCGCTGTGATGACTTGGCAGAAGTACGAGTTTTCCTTATTTGAACCATTGGCCCAAATGGAGTTATAATTTTCTTATCCCTTGTAATCGATACCCACTCCTGTTAACTGATTTTCACTAATATGACACTCCTACATTTCATGATGACTCATAAACCACTTTTCGATCACTAACCAAGGGTGGTCAAGTTAATTGGCCACCTATATCTTATAAAAAGACCTTACCTCAACATTCATACACTTTTCATTATGTTACACCTGGGGAGGAGCTTAGAGGTTACCATACTTGTGCCTACCTTGTGCTTGATCAATGCATGTTGGAATGTTGGTTTTTTGGAAGTCTGGTGCTTTAAGTGTAAGAACCAGGGGCATGATAAAGACCATTTCCCTGTCTACTTGAATTATATTACATGAGGGGGACCGATTCCCTTGATGCATGAAGCTCCAACAGGACCAAGTTTGGGACCTAGGATATGGTGCACTATCTGTCAAGTGGCTGGAAAACATGTAACGGATAATTGTCATTTGCTTCAAAAGTTTATTCAAATGCCACAAAAATTATTCTGCAATTTATGCAAATTGGTGGGCCATGATGAGTGCCACTTTTGTAGCTATGAGTTGATGATGTAAAGAATGCTTACCTATCGAATGCAAGTAAAAACTCGGCCTCTGGATCACGGTACTGGGGTAGCGCGTAGAGGATATCAGGGTCATGGACGAGGCCGAGGAGGAGGAGGACCTAGTAGAGGTTACGATCAGGTTATTTTCTATATATGTGGGACGCTAGGGCACAATGCGCGGGAGTGTCACAATCAGACACGCTTGTCCTACCAATACTGTAGCTAATTTGACCAAACTATCGAAGAGTGCCTTGTGCTAATCACTAAGATACAGGAGAAGAAATCACCACCTCAACAACCTACATAAAACTTACAAATGATGAAAGCTGAGCCCCACGAGGAAGATCAAAATGTGACTATCATGCTGAGAAGCGGAGTAACAATTGGGGATGATAATGAGAAACATCCTGAAGAAGATGGATGGGTTCGCAAGGACCTAGAAAAGGAGCATGGTTTTGACCTGGTGCGTGCGAAGGAAACATTTATGGAGGCTAAGATAGGCTTCACTGAGGCATCTACTATAGGAAGTAATAACAAAGTACCAAAAATTGGCGCACCTACAGAGGTTGAACCCTCTGTACTTACCATGTTCCTGGAACCTACATGAAACTTTTGCCCGATAGAAAGACTGTGAAAGGTCTACAAGGATTGATAAACAAGTGTTATGGTAAATAAAATGCTCCTGATGGACACCGTGTAGGATGGAAAATCTGCAAACATAAGGGAATAACAGGGCGCGTGATGATGCTCACCGCGTAGATAGGATATTATGAGATGGACCAGGTTATTCTAGATCTGGGATCTAATGCGAACTTTTTGCCCAAATACACATGGGAGAGAAGGGGGAGATCTACATTGTAATGGTCTCTGATCCAGATTAGAATGGAAAACCAACAGAAGATCATCCCTACAGGATGACTACATGGGGTAATAGTGGATATAAAAGGTGCGAGCGTGTTGGCTAAATTTTAAGTAATTGAGATTGTTGACAAAAACAACCCATACCCCACACTCCTTGGAATTGACTAGGCCATTGAGATGAATGGAGTCATTAACTTGAAGAAGAGGACGATGTCATTTGAAAGGAAATCATTTTGGGCAATAGTACCATTGGACCCTGCAAAAGGATCACGCTATACTGAACCACTCCGTGACTATGAAGAAAGTGATGATGACTTGGATCAGATTTATAAAATAACTAATGGAGATCAAGATTGGTTTAATCCAACAACTAATGGATGGATTGCATGGAACTGAGTAACTTTTTGTACCTCAGGTTCAGATGAAGAACTAGAGCATTGGTAGAATAGGCTGCACACAGTATCTACGCTATGCTGTAACATGATGACTAAATCACTGTGCTGTGTGTCATTGAAGGTAAGAAAATTACCCTATTATGATGGTTTGACAAACGTAGAATTTCTGAATGTCTTTGAATAAGAAGTCCCTGAGGATCATCACTTCCAAGCACTAGATCTGGTGTTGTGTGCTACACTCGCACGATGGTGGGGTACACACAAAGACAACTTTGATGAATGGAGATATTATAGAAGGATGATGAGGTTCTGATTTAGGCGACCTAAACTTTGACTGACTAAGAATTACGATGGGAAAAATGATCTGCCAGATCATTTAGCGCAGTGGACTAGAGTTTATGGAATGGAGCCATAGCTAGAGTGGGTGCACTTATTCTTTCATACTTTTGATACAATCCCTATGAATTGGTACCTGGAAACAGAGCTCTGCCATGGCACTGCGGAGTGGGATATATAAAGGGAGGGATTCTTAATGACCTTCAGTTTTGAAGATGGGTTCGAATGCATTGATGAAGCTCTGCAGGCATTTAAGGCAGTGATATTCAAAATTCTGCAGGATCCTTTGGAGTTGGTGCAGCCTAATTGGAGCACCCAGCTGTGTCATGCCTTGGAATTGTATAATGTGACCGTTGAGGGGGAGGATGAAGATCCAAGAAATATCAATATTCTAGAGGTAGAAGGCCATCACGAAGTTGAAGGTCCGTAGGTAAAGAAACCGTACATCACAGTGCCATTAAAAACCAAGCAAGTAAAGATTGATACTGAAGCGGAGCAAAATTTTGCGAAGATCGGGGACTACTCAGAAGATTCCAGAGTGGATAAAGTTGGTGAGTTACTCCGCGAGTACCAAGATCTTTTTCCTACCAAGTTGTTGGCCTTGAAGGGCATCATAGGTGACTTCGGTGTGATGAAAATCACTCTGAAACCAGACGTGAAGCCTATTAAGTAGAGGCCATATCACCTTAATCCCAAATACATGGAAAAGGTCTACTTGGAGTTGGATAAGATGCTTGAAGCAGGCATTATCGAGCCTGTGGAGGAGTATCATTGGGTAAGCCCAATGGTGGTTCAAGAAAAAAAATAGAGAGGATAAATAAGGATTTTTGTAGATCTACGAAAACTTAATGATGCCTGCATCTATGATCATTTTATGACACCGTTTACTGATGAGGTATTGGATAATGTTGGAGGGAAGGAGGCCTACACATTCAATGATGGGTTTTAGTGGTATCATCAGATCAACATCGCACTAGAGGACGGGAGCAAAACAACCTTCACGACTGAATGGGGTCGTTTTCAGTACATTGTTATGCCATTTGGACTCAAGAATGCACCCGTGATATTCTCTCATGTAGTTATATCACTGTTTAAGGAGTTCATCCATAAGTTCTTGGAGGTGTATTTTGATGATGAGATGGTGTTCATGTTAGTGAAGTGCCATGTAGCAAGTCTGTGCCTGATGCTTGATACGTGTTGCAAATACCAGACTGCGTTGAACCCAAAGAAGTGTCTATTCTGTGTCCCCTTTGGGATCTTTCTGGGTCATGTGGTGTGCAATAAAGGGTTGATGGTGGACCCTCCCAAGATCACGGTGATCGTAAATTTGGAGGCCCCAAGAAGTGTCAAAAAACTTTGGAAACACTTGGGCATAAATGATATTACAGGAAATTCATCAAGGCTTATGCTTAGATTACTACATCTATGGAGAAAATATTGAAGAAGGATGCTACATTCTATTGTGATGAAGACTGTCAATGCAATTTGGATGTATTGAAGGAGAAAATGTTCACGATGTTGACTTTGGTCTTCTCAGATTGGAAAAAGGAATTCCATGTACATGTTGATGCCTCGTGCATTGAGTTGGGAGAAATACTAACATAGTCTAGTGAAGGAGAGATGGACCACCCTATAGCCTTCATAAGAAGGAAATTATCAAAGGCCGAGAAGAGCTACTCAAGAAAAAGTGCAAAGGATTGGCTATGGTATACACACTTCAAAAGATCAGGCATTACTTGTTAGGTGGACATTTCAGAATGTACATAGATCATTCTTTCTTGAAATACCTGGTCAATAAGCCTATGTTGGGGGGGAAGATCTGCCGATGGCTTCTTCTATTCTAGAACTATGACTTTCAGATAATTGTAAAGCCAGGATGGTTAAATGCAGAACTTGACCATCTCTTGTGGATTGAGACAGGCGAGGAGCCTACTAATCTAGCGGAAGGATTGCCTTATGTGTAGCTCTTTGTGGTGCCTATAGCCAATAACCACTTTGCTGATCTATCCACCTTTTGACTAAAGGAACGACACTTGAAGGATACACCCGTCAGCAAAAGAAAGAGTTAGAAACATGCACGAAGATTTCTCAATAATTACAGGTCATTTATATAAGATGGGTGTAGATGAGATGTTGTAACGGTATGTGCCAGATTTTAAACGAAATAGTGTACTCGCTGAAGCTCATGGAGGAGTTGTAGAAGGACATTGTGCAAGAAAAGAGACAATGCAAAAGATTTTGCGTGCAGGACTATGGTGGCTTACTCTACATAAAGATTTTAAATCATATTGTAGGGCATGTGATGCATGTCAATAAATAGGTAGACCATTGTGGAGGGACGATCTTCCTTGAATCCTTAGGTATCATTACAGCCATTTGAAAAATGGGAAATTGACTTCATTGGGCCCATTCAACCCCAAGGAAATAAGACAGGTGCACACTATATCATCAGTGTGGTGGAATATCTAACCAGATGGGTGGAGGCATAGCCAGTGAAGGATTGTATAGTGGCTATAGCAGTGAAGTTCTTGTTTCAGTATGTGTTGACCAGATCTAGCTGCCCAAAAGTGTTCATAGTGATTGGGGCATGTACTTCCTAAATGAAACAATCAGCATGTTGACTGAATATTTCCAGGTTTATCATCAGAAGAGCACACTATATCATCCTCAGGCTAATGGAATGGTTGAATACTTTAATAAGATATTAGAGAATGCACTGATGAATATTTGCAATGCACAATGGAATGCCTGGGATGTGCACATACTTGCAGTGTTATGGGCATACAGGACTACTTGAAAAAATATGACAGGTTAGACACCTTCTCGATTGGTCTATGGTGTAGGTCGCGATGGAATATATCATGCCTAGTCTACACATAACAACTTTCACAGATATGGTAGATCGTGAAGCCATAGAAGGACAACTCGCGTAACTAATGGAGCTTGAAGAAGAAATATTCTTAGGTGGATTCTATCAACAAGTACATAAGGAACGTGAAAAAGCATGGCACGATCGACACATAAAGTTGCGCACATGAAGGTAAAAGATTTGGCATTATTGTATGATAGCAAGTTCAATAAGTTTCCGAGGAAATTTCAGATGCACTGGCTTGGGCCATATGTTATCAAAGAGATTACAGATGGAGGTGCAGTTCAACTCACGAAGCTGAATGGAGAACCTTTTCTGGGAAGGGTGAATGGCAACTGATAGAAGCCATATACATGGGATCCATCTTAATGACTATATGATGAAAGGACAGTCTTAGTGCTCTAGACAATTGCAAGGGAGCACAGGACTATAAACTACATTTCCCGGGTTGGAGGACTACGTGGCATGTGGGATGCATGGAATATGATGAAGTTACAGTATAAGAAGTTTCATGCAATGATCGCCGCTATGAAGGGAGGTTCCCATAGCACAACATGAAAGTGACAGTTGGAGTCACTGTTCATGATTTGATAACCAGAAGATTGTTAAGAGGAGCGGGATGGTGACATTTAAGGCCAAAATATTTGAAGATCTGCTGCCAAAACAACATTAATGATCAAATTTTGGGGGGAATGGTTGGATTTGAATTCAGAAAACCCTATAAATTACATGTGCTGGTCAAACAGAGAACACTTTGCACACTTATAGTTTTTGATTTGAGTTGTCTATTGCTTATGAGCCACTCATTCTTTGAGGATTTGGTCATGAGGCCTGTGTTTTGCAATTTACCAGAGCTGAACGAGAAGTTTATCCTTGAAACCATGCTAGGACCAAGGCCTGTTAAGACTATGAGCACTGGGGGAGATTTTGCGGTAGAAGGAGTTGCTCCAGAAGTTATGAGTGTGGAAGCTTTCGTGCCTTTGCCTACAATGCCGAGGTCGAAGCATACACCTATTAGAGAAACCCAAAATTCGAAGAAGGATAGGCAGAAGAAGATGGTGCAAGTGCACAAGTCACCTAGAAAACATTTTTCCATTGAAATATCTTTTGGGTATTGATGGAAATGAGTTTCCGCATGGCCATCAATCAATGACCAAGGTTGTCCCCAACCTTGTATGACCAATCGTCCAGGTATGTTGCGTTCAAAGCTAATTTCCACTACATCTACATTTAAGCATGCAAAGACCCACAACAGAAATGGTATGATTTACCATACCTGGTTACAGATCATGACATATAGGAAGTGATCAAGTGTTGGCCAGCAGAGTGGTGCGCCCATTCATATTTGGATGCAGGAACTAGTAAGGGTGCAAGCAACTCTACTGAAAAGAAGAGGAAGGATGCAACAAAGTAGGCTATGAAAAAGTTGGCCACATAGCAAAAAAAAGGAAGCCACAGAAAAGGCTCGGATGGACCAAGAGCGCGTTGCGAAGGAGCAAGCCAAGCAAGAATAGTGTGAATCACAGGGAAGTGTAAGTCCCTTTTGCCTACCATAGAGGAGGAATAGCAATATGCATAGGGTGACAGAGGAGATGAGGGGTAGAGCACCCCATTTTGGCTGAGGAAGCACAATGAACAATAGCATGAGGGTTCCCACAAGAAGTAGAAGTCAGATAAAACATGGTGGATTCCATGACCTTGACAAAGGGCGATCTCAATGATATCAGCGACAAATTCTGGGATACTACAAATGAGTTCCTGTAACAGTTCCAGTAGTAGTACATGCAGATGCTGTGGAGCATCCAGAAGGATCTGCGTGATCTTAAGATCCAAAATAGCATAATACAGGTGGGCACGGGTCAAGTGAGTCTAGCACAAATGAGCCTGACACCGGGGACAAGTCAGGCTACAAAAATGGTAAGGACAATGGATCTTCAATAAGTTGTGCTTCTAGAAGGGTCTCTGCAAGTAGAATCAACTAATGACTAAGTTATTTTGAGCACCCTTTAGGCCTCCACGCTGAAAACTGCAGCCCTCCCCAATGAATATCTTCATGTCATGTAGACATGAGTAACAAAGGAATTGACATCTCAGGAGCAGCGAACTCTCTGTTTAATTAGTGAGTACCAGGTGAACAATGAACAAATGTTCACCGAGAAGACATAGGGCCTGAAAAGATAGATACTATCGAGGCACAAAATTCTAAGCTGGTGGTTATAGTAGCAAAGCGTGCAAAACAGTGACGAAGTTGCATTTACCTGACGTTGCACAACCAGAGGCCAAAATATGAAAATTAGTTGCAGGTGTCCACGAGGCAAAGGCAGAGGTTTGGAGAGTTCAATTTGAACTCAACATGAAAATCACAGAGTTTTAGCTCAAATCACAGCCTTTGACTCCGCCCGAGGTCAAGGAGCAAAATGGAGCCGCTATAAAAGAAGGAATGAGCACTTTGGATGCCATAGTCACTTACTGCTCGGCCTTATTTCAATAGGCGATGGAATTATTGACAACATTGAAGGAAGACCAAACCCTGTAGATGTTGAACACAAACGTTTGTGAGCTACAAAAGTAGTATGATGAGGTCTGGGAAACAGTGTGCTCAATTCCTCCAGCACAACTCCTCACCAAGATGCAGGAGGGGAAGCATCTTTGCACACAAGTAGAAGAATCCCAATAGAAGGAGGTCGTGCTTAAGGCTCGGTTGGGAAATTGGTTAGACAAAGATTACCAAGTAACAACTAAGATTCAAGAGAAGATGACATGATTGAAACAAACACAACAAAAGATCAAGTTGACCGTCAAAGGACCAGCTACAAATCAGCTCATCGAAGAAGTTAAGCAAGCAGCTAAGAAAAACATTACTGAGGTAGAATTTGTGTAGGTGGAGCTGGGGGATCTTCACAGCAAGATCACCATGCCAGCTAAGTGACTCAAGGGTGAGTCATGACCTTCATGTTGGGGGCCTGTTGAGATAGGGTCCACTGGGTCAGTTTTGGGGTTAAAGACCTAAGTTTTGATGTAAATTTCTGTAAAAATATGTAAAGTCTCCGCAAATTATGGATGCAGAGTGCGTAGATAGTTAGAATTCAAAAGGGATTTAGCCTCTTGTTTATGTAAATTCAAGTTGGTTTTGAGATCTACCCATGGTCCATGGACCATGGGATTGTATGAAGAAAAGTTATAAATAGGCATGTCTTAGAGAGTCTAAGGTAGTAATAAGTAGTCTGATGATGATGGATGTAATGGGTCAATAGAAGATACCGCTAAGAGGTGAGTCACAAAGGAGGAAAAGGCTCTGCATCTAAGTGCACGAAGGCCTAGAGTAGAGTCCACAGATGAGTGTGTGGATCCCTATAGCTGAGTGTGCAAGGCATTTTGAGTGTGTAACCTCATATTGAATATCAATAGAGAAGATTGTTGGAGAAATTCATGTGTTTATCTATTTACTTCAATTATTTATGTTTATGATATATGTTGTGATCAAATAAATGTATTTATGAAATATTGATGTATTGATGCGTGATTTTGTTGGATAAGTCTTGCTAACTGTACGCAATGGATGTTGAGTACTTATGTGAAGATTATAATACATATTGTTGTGTTTATTAAATACTCAAGTAGATATGTTTGAACTCAGATATAGGGTTGGTTTATGGTACACGTAAATGGATATTTTATCTGTTAAGGGTATGCAAAACCCTATCGTGGACCTATATGAGGGTCTAGAAGCCATTTAAGGGAAGTTGCAAGGCTGAGAATTAGGGGCTTATAGAGGTATGTAGAGGTAGATCTAGGGCAATAGGAGTCATCACACTGATCTGTGGATGTGAAAACTTGGTTCCAATATCCCTTTGTTCTACATCAGGTGAGACTTCATCTTGCACTGTGCAAGTTGATGCCGAAAGGGCCAATAGTGTAGGGTTTTGCTTGGTGCAATTAACTCCGAACCTGGCTCAGGACCTCCTAAGCCAACACTGTGGCATCACTCTACCTCCTTCAATGAAATTGTAATAAGAGCTCAAATTGGGTTGTGGACTAGGCTCTTGTAGCTTTGGAAGATCCTTTTAAAATATTTGTGGAGAAGATGTCCCTTCCTTTAATTGTTGTGTTACCTCTTTCCCTTCTTTCTACCCCTTCTCTTCCTGTAGCATTTTCAGCTCTTTCTGTAACACGTTTATGTTTCCTGTAGCATGATCTATTTTTCCTATAGCTTCCCTTTTCCTTTTTGTTGGAGTGTGCTAGATACCTTGGGTTGCTTAGAGGAGGTTGATCTAGAAACAAGCCTTCTTAAATAGGTTATGGGAGTCTTTGAGATGGCTTCAAGAGATGTAATTTTCTCAATTTTCTTTTCAATGGGTTCTAGCTCCTCTCTTTTACTTGGTGATTCTTTAATTGTAAGAGGGGTCTTTATGGGAGTTTTTAGGCTTCGCCTATTTAATCCTAGTGCTTTCCCTGTTTGGAAGTAGAGGGGATTTTTCCTCTGCATTTTCTTCTTAGGTTTGATTGGTGTGCTTAAGGAAGCTAGGCCCACAGCTATTTACTCCTTTTCAATGGGTCCAGGAGACAATTTTTTCTTCTCCAGGGATACCTCTTCTTCTATAGGTGTAGTGGTTTTCTCATGGCTTGGCTCTTACTTCTTCTCCTCCTCTTCTTCTTCATTTTTCCCTTTCTAACTTCTTCCTTTATCTCTGTTTCCTCCTCTATTTTCTCTGCCTCTTCTTCCTCTTTTGCTTCTGCCTCTTCTTCCTCTTCTACTTCTACCTCTTCTTCCTATTTTGCCTCTGCCTCTCCTTCATCTTCCTCTTCTCCTTCAATACTTGAGGCTGAGATCTCCCTAAGTGCAAGGACATGAGTGTCAAGGAAGTCTTCTCTATCCATATCCATGAATGTGGGCCAGAGGACAAGAACCCTTAATTTATTCAAAGAATCTTCCACTATTAGTTTGATAAGTCCATGGTCACTTAAATGTTGTTGCTTGCCCTCTTTCACCTTCTAGATCATGTCCATGATGGACTGTAGCAGGAAATAAGGCACACTCAGTCGTTGGGCTATGGGAAATCTTGCTTGAAATATTAGTTCATGGAGCAGTCTGAACTAGTAGCCATAGATTACACTCAGTCTTCCTTGACAAGAGATGAACTTCAGTCTATTGTAGGCCACCTCATCCCAGTGATAGGGTAGGATCTCCCTTTTGGCTCCATTTTTATCTTCAATTCATTTCTCATTAGTAGTGAAGAAATTCTTCTCAGAAATGGAAATGATGGACTTGTCTTATTTTCTCCATTGGACCCCTAGTGGAAGTATTGTCACCCTGCTAATCAGCTCAGTGTTGATGGTAATGGATAATCCACTCACAACAGTGGTGGCATTCTCTTTTGTTTGAGGGTTTAGGGCCATGGAAAATTAATAAGTGATGTCAACGTCATATCCCTTTAGTAGCTTAAAGAAACCTAACCACTAATGTCTTCTAAAAATAACTACTGCAAGGGGGTGAAGGTGAATTCTCTTAGTATCTATAGGCTCTCTCATATTAAATCCCCCTCCCATCATATTCTCTATTTTAAAATAGGCGTAGGAGGGTTTCTTCCTATGATAGCTCTGATATGAATTCAAAGGGAACAGAGAGTTGAAATGTGTAGTTGATGACAATTATGTATATCCCCTCTATTTTATAGCTAGAAAAACTCTTTTAATGCACAAGATGATTGTTATTACTAAGAGAGTTCAAGGATCACTAACATGTAAGTAATGGACAAAAGAATGAGAGGGGCCACTTACTTTTCATTGTAAGGCCTGGTATAGTGGTAATTCAAGACTAAAGTGACCCTAGGAAATGTTCTTGCACCCTTGGAGACTTATTGTAGCAATTTTTTGTGCTTCTTATAGCTTCCCGTCGTTACCTTTTGTAGGAATGATAGAGTGCGATTTGAATCCTCTCGATGGCTTCCTAGGATCATCCTTACCTTACTTGATCTTGAAATGAGTGAAGATGCAAGAGTGTTTGGGCCTTGATACATTATATGTTATTTTTGGCTAAGATCGTAGCGTTGTGATGACTTGGTAGAAGTATGAGTTTTCCTTATTTGAACCACTGGCCCAAATGAAGTTATAATTTTCTTGTCCCTCATAATCGATACCCACTCCTGTTAACTGATTTTGACTAATTTGACACTCCTACATTGCATGATGACTCATAAACCACTTTTCGATCACTAACCAAGGGTGGCCAAGTTAATTTTCCACCTCTAGGTTATAAAAAGACCTTACCTTGACATTCATACACTTTTCATTATTTTACACCTAGGGAGGAGCTTAGAGGTTACCATACGTGTGCCTACCGTGTGCTTGATCAATGCATGCTAGAGTGTTGGTTCTTTGTGCCGCTACTCAGGGAGTTACCTTGCTTTATCTTTTCTTGTGTATGCTTTCTTTTCCCTTGTGTATTTTTTCTTAACTCCTTTATATTTGACTTTTGGTGATGTTCATGTGTGTACATGCTTTGCTGATATCCTAGGTGTTTTTTTTATTGATACTATGGAGTCTTGCTTGGAGTGGAAGGGTTCTTTAGAATTATGGTATCATCCCATCATCTTGGAGGGGAGAAAAACTAGGTTTCAGGCTTATTCCAATAGTGGCGCAGGCTACTACAAGAAATCCTATAGCAACCCTTTTTTCCTTCTCAGGGGCTTTCAACTTCAGGAGTGATGAGAAAGAGTGTAGGGAGTCAGAGGATGATGTTAGGGACCTGATGGAGTAGTGAAGGGTTGTGGAAAGGGAGAGAATGTCCTTAGTGTTTTTTTTGAATTTTTTTAGATGAGACAAAGCTTAGTTTTAGTTTTGAAAAGCAATGGGTTTTGTGAATTAGGGATGCATGGAGGATGGGTTAGTGGTGGATCAAGGTGTGAGGACCCTAATTAACCTTGGACAGGTCATGCATGATGATTTTCCAAATTAGATCCTTTTCCTGTAGAAATTCGAGAATTTCCTGTAGTGCTATAGGATCTTCTTGTAGTAATTACAGGACATCCTGTAGCAATCCAGAGAGGGCCAAAAATGGGTTTTTGAGCCCAGAGGATGGGTGAGAGTGGTGAGGACATGGTTTTCATGGAGGGTATGGAGTTGATGGAGGGAAAAATTGAATGGAACATGAACATGTTGTCCTTGTAGCTATGTAATTTACCAATGTCCTCATAACCTGCAAAATGACATAAATTGTTAGTGGACAGGTTATAAATCCCTGTCATGGTATTATCCTTTTTTTTTTTTAGGGACACACAGTCTGCCTCAAGGGATTTTTTCAACTCGCATGTATACCCTAGGTGCCTCAAGGGAGATTTTCACCTAGGGATCTTTTTTTTATTTTCTTTTTTTCACTGTTGGGTTGCCTAAAGGAGGTTTTCAACCCAAGAGTTGGCCTTAGAGGCATCATGGAGGTTTCCATCCAAGACTCTTATTGCTTCTTTTTTTCAAAAAAAAATAGTATTAGCTAGGACACTTCCAATCACATTCACTTCTCTTTTGATGATGTTGATGAACTATTCCTTGGACATAGGCTTTCTATAAAATTTCAATCTGTAGCCATTGACAAGAAAGGGAATCCATTCCTCATCAATGGTCCTAATTTGAATAGCTCCATTGTGATGGAATTTCTCTATTTGGTATGGGACTAACCACCTTGTCATCATTTTTCCTTTGACGTATTTGAACCTAGAGTCATATAGCATGGTCCAATCCCCTTCTTGAAAAACCTTGTCCTTGGTGTTCTTATCATGTCAGACCTTCTTATGCAATTGGATAACTTCAGTGTGTATGAGGTCCAACATTCTAAATTCTTCCAATCCATTTACCTGGAGAAACCTCTCCTACTGTGCCTTTGTAATATCTAAATCCAATTGTGATGCCATTCTCAAAGTATTGTACTCAAACTCAATGGAGAGTAGAGCCTTCTTTCCATAGACCAAGTCATAAGGGGTAAAACCAGTAGTTGCCTTCCAAGTTGTATTATAAGCCCAATTGGCCTCCACTAATCTATCTTCCCAATCCTTTCTATTGCTACTAACAACCTTGGTGAGGATTCCTTCTAACTCCCTATTTGCAACCTCTACTTGTCCATTGGCCTAAGGATGATAGGAAGTAGATTTTTTTTTCCTTGATATGATGTTTACTTAACAAATTCTTGATCAAATATGATGTGAATTGAGCTCCTTGATCAGTGACCAGCTCTCTGGGATACCCAAATTTATAGAACACATTCTCCCTTAAGAGCTCAACAACTTTCTCCTATATTGCTACATTGATAGTCTTTGTCTAAACCCACTTTGTCAAATAATCAATGCATACATTGATGTAATTTTCCTACCCTGATGGTGGATCAATTAGCCCAATGAAATCCATGGCTCACTTTTCAAATGGCTCTAAATCCACCTAAGGTTGCGAAGGCATTTCATTCTTGAGAGTAAGTTTCCCCATACTCTGGCACTGATCACATCGACTGGTGTATATTCTTGCATCTTGGTGTAGAACCTTGAAAGTTGTCCTTTTGGCAGCAAAGTGACCTCCACAAGGCCCATCATGATAGGCTAAGAGGATGTAAAATAGTTCCTCATCCATGAAACATATCCTCAATATTTGATCCGGTCCCAACTTGAAGATATTTCCCCCAATCCAAGTGAAAGGGGCACTCTTCCTTACAATTATTCTCTTGTCCCTCGATGATAGATTTGGAGGAAACTCTGTAGGAACTATGTATTTGGCTATGTCAGAAACCCACGGATAGAGAAATGAAATAGAAAATAAGTGCTCATTTGGCATATGATCATCAACCATATTTTCATCACCTGTAGGCAAATCAAGTCTAGACAAAAAATATGCAACTACTTTTTCTTTACTTGGCTTATCAATGATTGTTAAATCAAACTGTTGTAATAGAAGAAATCAACTAATAATTTTAGGATTCACATAACTCTTGTTTATGAAGTACTTGATAGTTTCTTGGTTAGTGTGCACAAAAGTTTGATATCTAGTGATGTAGTGTCTAAACTTGTTCAAATAGTGGACAATAGCTAGAATTTCCTTCTCAATTAGAGTGTAATTCAATTCAACCTTTGACATGTTTTTGCTAATGAAGTAAATGGTGTAAGGAAAATTATCATCTGTCTAGCCTAGAGTTGCTCATATAGCTTTTTCAGATGCACCAGCATGTATGTGAAAAGGAAGAGCCTAATTTGAGCATCTATATATGGATGCAATACTTAATTTGTCTTTCAATATCTCTAGGTTCTCTTGGAAACTATATGACTAGAAAAATTTAGATTCCTTGGCCAGCAATCCAAACAATGGTAAGGCTACTTTTTTGAAGTCTTTGATAAACCTCCTATAATATCCATCTAAGCCCAAGAAGCTCCTAACATCCCTCTACTTTTGAGCAGCAGGAACCCTTTTTATGATGGTAATTTTGTTTGGGTCCACTTGTATTCTCTTTTGAGATATTGAATGTCCAAGGACAGTCCCTACATTCATCAATAATTCACACTTCTTAGGACTAAGTGAGAGGTTCATTTCAATGAACTTTTTTAGGACTTTCCCCAAGTTAGAGAGAGACTCCAAGAAGTCACACCCATAGGGAGTGAAATCATCCATGTAGATCTCTACAGAGTCATGGACTATCTCAACAAAGATGCCTAGAACTTCCATTTGAAAAGTGGCATGGGAATTACATAATATAAAAGGAAGGATCCTACAAGAAAAGGTACCATAAGGAGAAGTGAACATAGTTTTATTTTGGTCCTCTGGGCTGATCTAGATCTAATTGTAACCCTTGAATCCATCTAGGAAAGAGAAAAACTTCTTCCTTGCAAGACCATCCAAGACTTAATCAATGAAAGGTAAATGGAAATGGCATTTTTTAGTGGCTTTGTTCAGCTCTCTATAATCCACACAGATCCTCCACTTTCCATTCTTCTTTGGGACCAAAACTAGAGGGGACACCCATTCACTATCTGAGATGGGGTAGATGAACCTTACATCCAACAATTTTTGTAACTCTTCCTTCACTATGTAAGTGAGGGTTGGGTTCATTCTCCTCTAAGGTTGGTGCACAAGTTTCATCCTTCCTTGATGTATATGTGATGAGTACACATCGAAGTATGCACTCCCTTCATTTCTTTATAACTCCAAGCTAATGCATCTAAGTGCTCTCTCAACATGTTGTGCAACTTCTCTTCTTGGCTGGCTAAGAGAGAGGTGTTGATCTTCAAGGTTTTAGATAGACCAAATTATAACATTTTAACATGTGTAGGAATGGGGTCCACTAGGCATAGCTTAATCCAAGGATTCCACTTAGGTTCCTTCACAAACTCATCAAGAGGCATGGTGTTGGGGGGGTCGGTTATGGAGTATTTGGTCAATGAGGTCATATTCATCAAGTTTTCTCCCTCCTGTAATAGCATCTAGGGTACATATTTGATGGGATATGGTATGATACACTTCATCTTCCTCTTCCTCTTCCAACCATAGGGGTAAGTCATGCTCCAGGGATGGTTGAGAAGGAGAATACAATACCAACTGGTAGAACAAATGTCCATTCTTAATGGTCATGTTCCCAACTTTACAACTTATGTAAGCATTAGAAGCTGCTAGCCATGGTATTCCAAGGATGAGAGGATAGCCATTGAATTTGGTCTTGGAATGGAGAACTAGGAAGTCAATAGGATAATCCTAGGAATCTATAGAGACCATTACATCCTCAACAAATCCCTTAGGAGCCACTATGGACCAATCTAGAAGTTACAACACTGTGGCGGTCTTTCTCAAAGATCCTTGGAGGTTTAGTTCGAGAGTGATTTACTTAGTCATCACATTGACGGCAACACCAAGATCAATAAAAGTGTGAGGGACAATGATGTCATCAATGTGTACATCTACCATAGGACTTCCAAGGTCTAAATACTTTGGAAAAGTCACTCTCCCCAACATTAAATCAGACAATTGACCAATTTCATTGATTATAGGGGTGCCTTTTTTATACTCCTAGGATGTTTGAAGAACTACCCTTTTATAAGCTTATTATAGATGGGAACATCCATGATAGCATGGAGGAGTGGGATTTTAACACACATGTTTTTCAATTCTCCTAGAAGTTCAGTCTCTTGTAGGGTGTGCTAGTTAGGATGGATCAATATAGGGAAAAGGAGCTGGATTTGCTTGAGGGAGACTCTCTTCCTTTTCCTCTTCAATCTCCTCAGGTGGAGATGGAGGTTGGTTATATGGGAGAATGATTCCAGACCTCAGGTTTATTTCTTCATTCTCCATAGCATAGGCGGGCAAGATGTCTCTCCATTGTAACCTTTTGTGCCTACTTGTTTCTCGGGTTTGGATCCGGTTGAGAATGCATCTAAGGTTGCTTGGGTGGAGTAAGATGAATGATTTTTGGTTGATATGGAGGTGGAGGTAGTAAATTATAAGTTTGGTTGAATTGAGGCCACCAACCTTGTGATTGATTATTCCACTGAGGATGTGTAGAAGCATATACCTGAACTGTTTGATTGGCAAGTTGGGGAGGTTACTAACTTGCATAAGGCCAAGGAGAAGGTGTGGACCATAAAGTATGAGTATGAGAATACCAAGGGGGTAGGGGTGCATTCTAGTTTGGATGGTAATAGTAATAGGATGCACCTTGCATTCCCTACTATTATGGACAAGGTATTTGAGGTCTCCTTTGATTGTTGTAATAGAGTTATTCAGCCCCACTTTCTACCCTTTGGTATACAAATTTCAATCCAAGAAAATAAGGACACTTATCTATGGAATGGTTTTCCTCATAGATCGTGCAGGCCTCTGTAACATTTAATGAAGATTCATTTCTGGGATGCCTTCTAGTGAATCTAGGGAAAAATATAGCTAAGGCTCTCTCTATTTCTTCTTGTCTCCTCTTGACCTACATGGTGTTTATTTGCAAAGAAAAGGTGCACAATATTTCACTTTTAAATTCCTCCAACATTTTTCCAATTTCATTTTTTATAGATATGGTGGAGGAAGAGGAACTGGCCAAAGCTTAACTAGACCTACCCTTCTTCCTAGTAGCCCTACATTGGTTTTTGAATATTGTTTTGATGTTGTCATAGGGTAGATGATAAATATGTCCTCCAGACAACATGTTTAGGGGGTCCAATATGTCCTCCATGATTCCTTTAATAAGGGCTAACTTGAGTGATTCATGATAAAGGGTGCATCTATCCCTTTTACAACTAAGTTGGAACCTTTCCTCATAGTCTTCTAGGGATTCATACAGTCCAGGTGTCATTCTAAAGATTTCCTCTTTGGTGTCTTTGGACATACAATAGTCCTTCTACTTGTTGTTAAAGGATTGTTGCATTTGAGCCCAGGTAGTGATGTTATCCCCAAATAGACCAATGAACCAACACAAGGTGACATTCTTAAGGGTGGATGGGAATGACTTCAACTTCTGGTCATCAGAGGTATAATCATAAGTTCTATAGAAAATAAAAACATCAAACAAAAAGGTATCAAGGTCCTCTGAGGTTAATCCATGCAAGTGAGGAAGGGAAGAAGGGCTTATATTTTTCATCCTAGTATCTCCATTAGTCCCTATGATGGGAAAATCACTGTCATTTATGTTTTCAACCATGGTGCAGGTATGTGCAATGGTTTCTTCTTCATCTTCCCCAATAAGCTCTTCAAATATCTCAAGTTGTTCACCTAAGGGGTCCTCTAACTCCCCTATATTCAGAGAGGGAATTTGAAAGTCACGAAAGAAGGGTGAAGTTGACTACTTGATGGTGTGGGGTTATTTGGAAAGAATTTCCCTAAAGTGTCTCTACTCCTACTAGGCATGAAATAAAATTTTCTTTTTAGGTGATTTTTCAAAACCAAATGAAAAACATAAAGGAAAGAAAGAATAACATCTATCTAGTGAATGAAAAGTAGAAAGAAAAGTAGAAATTACATATACCTAGACACCTCCTCGACAACAATGCCAAAAAATGATGAGCCTCAGTATTTCAACAAAGAATGTTGCAACTCCCAAAGCTACCAACTTTACTTTATAAACCCAAGGTTTCATACAAACTTAGAGGTGACAGTTCTATATACATAGTAGATGCATCATCCTACTCATTCCACCCTAAACTAGGTCATTTGATCATTAGGGTTTTAGGCCATTCCTCTATTGAACTAAAATGAGTATAACTACTTGAAAGAAAAATGTAAAGGCTAGTCCTAGTGAAGAGAAAGTAAATGCTTTTAAACTTAGAAAATGAAAGCTCTCAACTTGTAAATGCTATGAAAGGACATAAATCTTCTACTAATTTGGAGAAAGGAAACTATGCTAACTTGAACTCCATCATATAACCATTAGGGTTTCCTAACAATAGAATATTATTCTATCATTTCATAATTCAAGAATGGATGGATTGACTATATTATTAAAACTTTTAGAGTAAATACAATTTTAAATGCTAAATTCAGAAATGGAAGAACTAATGCTCTCTGATATTTCAAGAACGCGAGAGGAGTGAAGGGACTGGTATAGGTGGCACTTTTGGTCATGGAATCTAAATTTAGGGGTCTAAATACTCCTAGACTAAACTAGGCTATCATTGAAGGTCAAAACTGGGTCAAAACAAGCTACTACACATGTACTACAGGATGTTACAAGATCCTTGTACTGCTACAGGATGTCCTGAAATGTTACAAGAAGTTAGATGAGAGGGTGTGGAGGGTAATAATGATGAGATGAAGTGTTGAAGGTTGTATGAAGGTTGTTGGAAATGTATGGAAGGTGATCAACACCTTTAGCCAATCCCATTACTTCAAGAAGGCTAAATTTGGGCTAACATGGCTACTCAGAGTGACCGAGAAACATAGATCTAGAAGATGGGTTGGAATGCATGAAAATACGCCAGAGAAGACCTAAATGGAGTTGGTGAAAGGGTTACTTGCATACAGATCCAACAACCCTGCAATAACACATGCACCTATTTCTCTTTTGATTTACAAATTATTACAAGTCAATGTGGAAAAGATGAGTTGAATTTGGAAAAGCTTATCTAACTAATGCTATGAACTTGATCTATGGAATGAACTACCTCCTAAGGTACATCAATCATGAGAAGAAAAAGAACAAATGCAAATCTTTCCAAGAAATCATAAACAACTATCTAACTAATGCTTAATACTTGACTTAGGCAATGAACAGGAAATCACACTTTGTTTTCGGGTTGTGATAGTGGGTTTATTTAATAATGATCCCATGAGGGATATGAAATAGGGGTCACTGTAAGAGGCTTTCTTATGGAATTTAATTTACTAAATTGCAACAACTAATTTACCCTCTAAGCTAAATGAAACATGCATGAGCAACAACTTATTCAATCTTCTAAGGTAAAAGAAACATGAATAAACTTCAATAATTACTCAAAATTCTAGACTAAAAATATAGATACAAGAGAGGAACTTCTACCAAGTCTTCATGCCTTTGAGTCAACTCATTGCTAGATGAATACAAAACTTCTCATTATCATTCAAAAAGTGTGAAATACATCATCAAAATCACAATAAAATCTATTTAGCTCAATGGCCTCTTGGCTACAATAAAACTTCAAATCCTAATGAGTCCCTTAGCTTGTTTATTTATACAAAAGTGGGGCTACCAACATCTCCCTAGAATATGATTATTTGCCTCCCTAACTCGAGAATAGGTGAATCTATCTCTTTTTTGACTTGCATCGGCTCGACTATTAATTAACTCATACTACTTGGCTGCCAATGACACTGAGTTGATGAGATAAAGTGGGGGGATATTTGACTGATTGGAGGCATTAAGGAGGTGGACCACCTCTTAGAATCTCTTTTTCTTGTGTACTTCGAGTTCCTGCACTCAAATCAACTCAAAATTCGTCCAATTCCTGCATTTAACACACATTAGGCTACAAGACATAGAAACATATCCTTTACTCTCACACTAACCATAATATAAAGAAATTTGTAGATAAATGTGAGAAAAATATAATTTAATAAGCTGGAGGATCAAATTGTGACCCATTCATCCCTTACACCGGTTTTCCAATCTAATTGGATAATAGAAATGACACAAATAAATGCTTCCACATCCTCATCCTTTCTTGAGACTGCATCTGCAACAACATTTTTCTTCCCTTTTTTGTAGATGATTTAAAAGTCATAACCCAACATCTCTGTAACCCATATTTTATACTCTTCTCAAGATAATATTTTTTCAAAAAATTATTTAAGAGTATCATGATATGTTTTTACCTTCAAGTGTCTTCCCATTAGGTAAGGTCTCCATTACTTTAGTGCATGCATTATTGCCAACATTTCCTTCTCATAAATAGGTTTGTGTAAATACTTTCCTTTGATTGGATGACTTTCAAAATAAGTGGTCTTCCTTCTTGCGTTAAAACAACACCAATTCCATTTCCTGACACATCACATTCCACAATAAAGTTTTTTTGAAGTTTGGCATAGCTAAGACTAGTTCTTGGCACATTGCCTCTTTAAGATGTTCAAGAGCCTTAGTTGCTTCTAGATTCCAAGAAAATGCATCTTTCTTCAATAATGTTGTTAGAGGTATCATTATTCTCCCATAATTCTTAAGAAACTTGTGACAATACCCTACCAACCCAATAAATCCTTGAATATGATTTATGGTTGCGGGGATTTTCCATTCCTTAATGGATTTAATTTTGTTAGGGTCTACCTTAACACCCTCATGTGATACAATATGACCCAGATATTCCAGCTCTTGTACTCCAAAGAAACGTTTTGGAGGTTTTTTCATACAATTGTATCTCCTCCAATAGTTTGAGAACCATGTCAACATGTTGAATATGGTCCTTCCAATAATTGATGTAGATTAGTATATCATCACAAAATACTAACACAGATTTTCTAAGGAAGGGTTTGAAAATCGAATTCATCAAACCTTCAAATGTGGAAGGTGCATTGGTAAGGCCAAAAGGCATGAACAAAAATTCATAATGACCCTCATTAGTTCTAAATAGTGTTTTCAGAATGTCTTCAGTCTTCATTCTAATTTGATGATATCCCAGACAAAGATCCAACTTGGTGAAGTAAATTGCTCCATGTAATTCATCTAAAAATTCATCAATGTCAGGAATGGGAAAATTTATCCTTAATATTGAGCTTGTTGATCTCACTATAATCCAGACACTTGTGCCATGATCCATCCTTCTTGTGCACCAATACTACTAGAGCAAAGAAAAAACTTTGACTAGGTTGAATTATACCGACCTCTAGCATTTCTACAACCATATGTTCAATTTCACTCTTTTGGGAATAAGTATATCTATATGGCCTGATGTTTGGAGGAACACTTCTTTGAATAAAATGAATAGAATGATCATGATCACGAATAGGTGGGAGGCATTTTGGAGTTTCAAATACCTTGGAATGATTTTCCAAGGCTTTTTGGAGATCTGGAGAAATAGATGATTTCGATGTTTGAACCTCTAGTGAGTATATAAAATCATATTTTATATTATTTTTATCCTCATCATGATTTTCATGGAGTATCTTTTCACCACTAGGAAGCATTTCTTGTAGCAATTTTGTGAAACCTTCCTTCAAACCTTCTAGGTCCCTTTTCAATTTTGTTTTTAAATCATCCTTCAAACCTTCCATCTTGAGATTCATCATTGCTTCCATGTTAGATTTTAAACCATCCATCTTAGCTTCTAGCTCATTTTTGGTTACTCATTATGAGAGTGAAATTTATTGCACTTGATCTCACAATTTTGATATATCATGCTGCATTTGTTCCTCTCCTTCATGTGTCAAAGAAGAGATTTCTAGTTTCTTACTTTGTGTCTCTATCTTTTTGTTACTAGGAAGTTTGAAATCAAACAATTATATCTATGCTTTACTATGCCCTTTGAGTCACTTCAATCTGATTTTTCAAACAAAAATTATGCAAAATTTAAAAAATACACACCTTTTTCTTGCTTTTTAGGAGCTAGATATTGTAGTTGTTGTATTTATGTAATTTCGAATATCCAATATCTGAAATTTCATCTTGTAGTAGTAATCTAAGTCTTATTTCCAACCCAACAATTTAGACCAATATTGGATTCTTTAAAAAATCATTATGTTGATTCAATTTCCCATGATGACCTGACTATAGATTAGTTCAGTAGATCACACTTGTACTAAATGCTACGTGTCATTGTTTTGACCTTCAGCCCTAAAAATGATACCCAAAAAAACAAAGTACGTCCTATTTCCATCACTTTTTACTAAATTCAATTCTGACACTCGTATTGAAAGTTATGATGGTTTTCCTTAGGTCACTTGTTTTATATGGAATTATCGAGCATACAAAAACCCTAACTTCCTCGGATCATATCTCTGACAATATTGCGAGACAAGTTCTGAAATTCATACATGACTTTCACCGAGATATTTGATCCACATGTTGCAATTTTAGCTTTTGAAGCTTTGTAGCAAAAAAATTATAGCAAAAATTCCACAATGACCTATTTGAAGCATCGAAACCCTAGAATCCAAAGCTCTGTTACCGAATGTTATGCAACCAACTCCCAAATAGATAGATCAATGACTTAAAAATTATCCTCTTCAGGGAGGGGAAACATCCTTTACATTACATAAATGAAAAATTCTTGGATGATACAGATCAAAATACATCTTTTATATATATAGCAGTTTAAGGGGTCACAATATAATCAGAGCCTACATAACAATAATGATGTAAGGGCACAACAATAATAATAGTGGGCTTCTATGGGGAATAATAATAATAACATGGGGACTGCATGGGCACAACAATAACAATAAGGGGGCTACACTAACAATAACAATAAGGGGCTACACTAGTATTATGGGGACCTAACAGTTGATGCACCTCACAGGCACAACCAAGTATGGGTTATGGTATAGGAATATAGAGGGAGTGAAGCTCCAAGTATTCATCGTGTAGATTGAGCAGGGAGTCCATCAGATAAGAAAAGTACTTTAGGTGCTTTCTTCAGTGTTGGGTCTGCAACTATTTCTTGGTATAGCAGAAAACAAATGTCTCTGGTACTCAGCTCAGCACATGCTGAATACATTTCTACAAGTCAAGCAACGTGTGAGGACATATGAATGAGGAAAATACTTGTGGGTATTTTCAGTTAGGAGATGGATCTGACAATGATTTATTTTGATAATCAGAGTTGTATTAAACTCTCTAAGAATACAATATTTCATGATAGGACCAAGTGCATTGATATTAGGTACAATCACTTGCGAGATTGTGTGAAGAGGAGAATTATGATGCTATAATACATTCAAATTGAGGAGGTGGATGCAAATATCTTGACAAAGGAATTGTCAAGAGGCAAAATCAAATTCCAGAGTTGCAGGAAAGGAGTGGTACAAAATCCCTTTCTTGTTAAGAGGGAGTGTTATAAATGTAGCAAGAAAGGCTAAATTTGACTTGTGCCTTAGTTAAATTTAGTAATCCAATTTTCCACATTAGTAGGATGACTTGGATTGTAGTTAACGCGTGTGACATGGCCCATGTCTACTAGTTTACTTAGTAAATTTGAGTTATAGGATAGAAATAGAGTTGTTCATGTAGTGATTACTAAAATTTAGCAATCTAGTGCAATTATTTTTAGTTTGACTTAGTTAATGAAGTTCAAGTACCTAGTTGAGTCAGTTGAAGGTCAGTAGCGTAGTAGAATTATTTTTAACTCAATTATCTATTAGTTAAACTTGTCAGTTAGATAAAAAGTATCCCACACATGCATGTAATTTGAATTTCCTAGCTAGAGTGGAGGAAAAGGCATGGTGTAATTATCAATTTTATACTAGTTGAGTGTATGGGCTTGGCAGTTAAGCAGATGAATCATACCTTGGGAATTGCACAAGAAAATAGGACAAAATTCCTATCTTTTGGGAGCTAATTTGCTCTAGGATTTGCAAGGAAATAGGAGAAAGTCGGGGAATTGAATTGGCTAAGTGTTGGCTAGAGTAAAATGATCAATAGGAGAACATGTTTACAGTGCAGGGTGTGCTTCAAGATCGAAGAAAGACATTGTAATAGTTTCTCATTCTCATTTGATTAATGAAAAGTAGTCAAGCGGTTTTTCTTAGTTGAATTCCCCTGTAAATCATTGTGTTCTTGTGGTGTTTTAATGGTTTCATGTCATTGCATGTGTTTCTGAATTGTGATTTCCATTTCAAAAAATAGTAGAGGAAATTTGTACTATCTTGTTTTTAAGTCAAACAAATTAGTAGTAGCAAATTTATGTTAATTTATACACATTTTTGTTCATTCTACAATGTTAATAGCTCTTTGATTCAAAATGCACTTATAAGAAAAGGTAAATAAAACTCAATATTTTACTTATATTGGTCATTCACACCACAAGTGGCATCCCCGCCCAACACTCCTAGCCATTTTTAGCCATTCCATAGGTAGCAAAATAAAAAATTAAAATTAAAGCACTGGAAGGTTACTATATCCATAATAATAACCAATGATTCTCCTTCTACCCATGATCATTAAAGTGTAGCAGAAATAAAAAAGAGTTTATTAACATAAGGACATGACAATCAAATTCTCATGACCATGTTCGAGTTGCATAATCATATACATCATACAAAATACATAGATTTATGTGATGAAAAATAACATTAATTTCATATTTATAAACAGCTTTTAATAGAACATAGCCCAAGAGATTAAGTGTGTACAACCAATGTTTTCCCAAAAATAAATATCCAACGCATATGAGAAACCTTTGTCACTATTTTTTTCTTATGTTCACGTTTAATCTCTTAGATATTAACTTTAATTGAATGGATATGCTCAATGGTATCTTTCATATATCACTCAAAATGAATAGAAGAAAGGTTCACATGATATGCCATGCTTAGAACTAAATAGACCAATGTGAAGTTGTCAAATGAGATAATTTTGCGTAAAAAATGCTCCTTTCTCACCATAATAAATGGATACTTTATTATTAATGGTAATTGGACTTCATCCTCTAGTAGAGTCACCAATGAATTTCCAACAAGATGTTCATCAATGATATATATCATTGTATATCATCTTTCATTAGCTTCAAAACCAAGTGAAAATATCCATAGTGGAATCATTAATAATTTTTTCATTATATCCCAACACTAGCAACGTTTCTAGTCATGATGTTGTTCTCCAAGTCACATGGCCCCACTCATACATACTCATGAACGGGGTGAATAAGAAGGAATGATATGAAGGTGCATCTTCCTACACCACTCTAGGATTTCGAACCATGTTCTATGCTCGGGATACCTACTACTCTTCTTCAATATTTATTCTTTGAAGCTTCATTGATTTTGTTAATAAACATGCTTCATGGTCTAATTTATCCACTACAACCATGATAGAATTATGTTGTTTGATTGTAATTGCAAATTTGGTAATAAAATCCATAATTATTACCAACCATTTCCATTCTAGAAGTGTCAAAGAGTGTAGCAAACCTTAGGGCTATTCATGCTTGGCCTTAAATTGCTAACATTCTATACATCTAGACTTGCGTTTAACAATGTTTTTCTTCATCCTAGGCCACAATTATTGTTTTTTTGGTAGAGTTCATTATATAGTAGCTTGGATGGCTAGAATATGGCATCATATGTATTTTATCAATGATACTGTTTATAAAAACTAAAACATTGAGAATATATATTATAAATTTATAATTAAAAATTCCATCATCGTTTAGGTGGTTGACTTCAAACTTCATTTCTATGTTTTCTTTCTACAATACATACTTGAATTGGATATAATGTTCATATTCAACAAGGTAATCAATAACTCTCTTTTCCAATTTGGATTTTCAAATGGTGACATATAACGTACCTAGGGAGGTAGTATAGGGTACCTAGGGAGGTACCCTAGGGGGAATAATAATAGGATAATAATGGTAGAGGCCAATGTGGAATAGATCTACTATACTATTAAATACGCTCACAACATTAGTTAGTAGTGAAGAAATGTAATGAGACTTCATTAATGAAGGTCAACTAGGTAGTTAGGAGTTTAGCATGATTAGAGTTCTCTTAATAATTATAAACAAGGATTAAAAATTTCTTAGAAAATGTGAACGTTTATTTTAAATGGATATGATCTCATTAGAAGTTTTCTCTTATTGCACAAAAAGTGAAAAAGACTAGGTAAGTAATATGGGGTACATAGGGAGGTATCTAAGAGGAATAATAATATAATAATAATATCAGAGGCCATTTAATTTAAGGTGGAATAGGTCAATTATATTATTAAATAAGGACCACTATGCTATTTAGTATTGAATAAATGTAATGGGACCTATTAAAGAAGGTATTCTCAGTAGTTAGGGGTTTGTTATGATTACAATTCTATTGATCATTACAAATAAGGATGGATGACTTCTTGGATAAGTATGTATAATTATTGTAATTGGAACTTATCTCACTAGGAGGTTGACCCCTTGAAGATACATGTGAAAAGGAGAAAATTTATTCAATAAAAGGATCAATTGTAAGATGTTTCCCTAACTTAAGGGGTTGACACTAATAAAATGAATAATGTTTCTATATTATTCTTGGACCTATTTTATGTTATTTTATATATCCTATATTCATAATATAGAATATATAAAATAACACACAATAGGTCCAAGAATAATATTAAAACATTGCACTTTATTATTGTCAAACCCTTAAGGTTGAGAAACACCTTACAATTGATCCTTTTATGGAAGGAAGGCACCCATTTTCACTTGCCTTTTTGATGGGGAAACCTCCTAATTAACTAAGCTTCAATTACAATAATCGCCCACACCTACTAAAGAGTTCTCCATCTTTATTTATAATTATCAAGATGAATTTTATCATAACAAACTCCTAACTGCCTAGTGGACCTTTTTTAATGAGTTTCCATTACATTTATTCATTACTACATACCATAGTGGGTCTTATTAATAATATATTGGACCTATTGGGACCTAGTCCACCTTACATTGAATTATGTTCACTATTATTATTCTACTATTATTCCCCTTGGATACCTCCCTGGTTATCCCATGTTGTCCCCTTAAGTATAGTAAATAACTACTTCTACATGTATCTTTTCACTAAGTGCATCAACAACTTTATTTCCTCTCCATTCTATGTTCTCGATCTCAAAATAAAACTCATGAAGAAAATTGTAACACCCCATTCTAGTAGTTATTTCTGATATTTGTTAAGGAACTCATTTGTTAAGTAATGATGCAAATTATTGTGCTTTCTTGGGAGATGATTTTATGGACTCTAATATCTTAGATGCTTCATTGAGCTATTTCCTTTAATAGTAATTAAGAAGTTGTAATACATTGTAGTTAATGTTATGATTAAATATTTGAATGTTTCTTTGTAAAGCTAACAATGTGAAATTTATGTGTCTTGGGAACCACATTGACCCAGGATCATGTTATGGCCACAACACCCCCTGAATTTTTTCAAATTTAAGGAGTTCTTCTTATGAATTTTGGAAATGTTATCTTAACATTTGTTAGTAGTTTTGGATATGTTCAACTTATTTTGGCTCCGCTATATCTCTCTTTTAGTTCCATTGGCCTTATGGTCTTGATAGCTCACCAAAGACTCAAATTGTTGCAACAAACCTTTATAAGAACACTTCATTAATCAATTCACATTCACCATAGGGTTCATTGCAATAATAGAAGGGCATCAAAACCTGCATCGCACTCTCCTTATGATAAACCATGAAGCAAAGAATAGAGTGTATTGGATATTCATGTTTCAAAATTATGATGGATATCTTTTTAATTAATTGCAATGTTGAGAAAATTTAAGATAAATCACCATCGTATTTTCCCTATGGGAAAATGCGATGGTAAGATATAATGACACATCACATTTTTCCTAAACAAAGATATGTTGGAAAAGAGTATCACTTCTTCTTTTGATTATAATCCTATACTAATTAATTACAAGCAAATTAAATTTTGTAAAGATGTATAAAAATAACAAAAAAAAAGAAAAAAAAAACAAACCAGTCACTTCAAGGCCAACAATCACATCACACTTATTATGTAGTCCCTCCATACATCTTCTGTGACTACACTTTGATCGAAAGAATTGCAACCTTCACATCATCATAATTGTAATATCTATCAATCATCATCACTGCCTTAGTCCAATGTGATGCTTTTAATTTCAATATGAATGGATCTTTTGTTACGAGATGGATTATGTAACTCAAGATTATTGCATATGGTTTTGAAGGAAGGTGATGTTTGTTGCTAGCATTTTCTAAGGATAGGAAAAAATCTTAACAAGTTGGTTCAATGTATATTCAATGAGGATGGATCTGATGAGTTTTGGCTTGAATATGAAATCTTATATGTTTCAATTAAGAGCTCAAACATTTGAAATTATTAAACCAACTAAAATTCTTCTAGTAAAGGCACAAATTGCATAACAAAGTGCTCATTTTAGACTGTTGTGGCACACTCTTCCAAACAAGCTTAGAGTTAGTTGAATCTTGGATGAAAATTGGCATACACTCTGGAAATTATTCAAATAGGAGTTTGACTCTTGAAATAAGGAGGGGATAGATCCATTATTGCAAAATGTAGAAGCGAGTGTGGGACTGTTGTTTCATCTTTTTGCAGGCTGCAACAAAGGGGGATTCTGTAGTGTTTTCTTTTGTTTATGTAGTGTTTTTTTTGTTCATTTTCATTGTTGTAATTGAATAGAAACTTTCTATAGAATAACAATAGTTTTGGAATCTATCAAGTGGTTTTTTCACCCTACTGTTTGATCATCCCATGTTGGAGCTAAATGCTGCAAGGACTGTGTATATACAATCATTAGAGCTTGTAATAAGATATTCATTACTTGTAGTACTATATTATTTTGATGTCTTTTTATTATTTGTTTGGTGTGGGATCCCCCAAGGGAAGTTTTGGGGCTTAGAGCCCAGACTTTGGTCAATTTTGTAATTCCAATGTAAAGACTCTGCATTTTGTGGGTGCAGAGCACATAGTTTGTTAAAGAGTCTTAGGGTTGTCCCCCTTATTTTGATAATCTCATGTCGACTGTAGAAGATCTACCCATGGTCCATAGACCATGGGATTGTATAAATAGAGTGAAACTCTAAATAGTTAAGGCAGCTAAGCTAATAATGTCTAAGGAATGAAGATGTATGCGAGATATTTCTGAAGTGTAAAGTCTAGTTGTGGGTCATAGCATAGGAAGAGGCTCTGCAATTGAGTGCGCAAAGGCCTAGTAGTTCGCAGCTGAGTGCGCGGACACTTGCAGCTAAGTGCGCAGGGCAAGTCGAGTTTGTAAATAGTGGAAGTATTAATAAATAGAAGTTCCTATCAATTATGTGTCTTTCTTTCCTATTTTATGCATCTATTATATTAGGTATGAATTTCACTGTTAATGCTTATATGATGTGTGAATGTGTATAATTGTATTGGTTAAGTGAATGCAAGATAGAATATATGTTTATGTGAAGATAATCAAGACTTGTTAATAATATAAGTAAGAAACTTGGCGTAGTTTAGGAGATATCACAGTTCGCTTCCTTAGCAGTGTGAAAGGACTTCAGCCCCTGGTTAGGGCTACGCGAAAGTCGATTATAACAAATCACGAAGGTACTGAAGGGTAGAACAGTGCATGAAGCAACCTACGTGAAGGCAGGTTTAATTGGACTAAACTGACATCATATCCATCTCAAGGGTGTGAAAGCTTGGTTCTAGCATCCCCCATACTGCTTCGGGTGAGACTTCAGTCTACGTCCATGGGCTGATGCCGAAAGGCCCAGTAGTGTAGTGATTTGTTTGGATAAATAAATATGAACCTGGGTCAGGCCCCTATAAGCCAAAAAATGGTTCCATTGCTGGGACTAGAATGTCCATGAGAGATGTGTGATGTCGTATCATTGGAATCTAGCAAAGAAAGAAATTGAAGGCTAGTTGGAAAAAATAATTCACGAGTTTATGGTGCAGGAGAATAGAAACCCGCGACTATCAAAAGAAGAGTGGCTAGATAGCTACCTGTATACAGAGATCCATGAAATATTTTTCACATTCCTCCCTACTGAGCTATATGAGTGGATCGCAAAGCTATAAGATAGCCAAGGAAGGTGGAAACTTGACTCGTATTGTGTGGACCCCATAGCTAGTGCGAAGATTGGAAGCATCAAAGGATAAGATCACATGCGCTATCTATCATTGGCTCGATCATATTATAGGAGGATTTGTTACTGAGTTTGCAGTCAACACCTTAGTCAGCTATAGCGAGGTAGAGAAACGCTTTCTCAAAGGACCACGAGGTAAGTACGTAAAATCTTTGAATACTTGGATTAAAATGTCATTGTGCGAAAAGAAAGTTATTCACTTACCTTGTTGTTCAGGGCTATGCGAAGTGGAAAGGTTTATAGGAACGAAGGAAATAAGGGTCCAGAAAAGAGCCCCTTGATTTCACCTCTGTAAGGGGACGAGGAAGAACTTGCGAAGGTCTCTCCATGAAGTGCTATTCATCTGATAAGACAAATAATCCTGTGAATCCCACCTCTATCCACACCACCACAAGCTTCACCACCATCACCTCCATCTTCACATGTACCACCTCCACCACCACCACGATTTAGTATGGAAAACAAAATGAAGTTACCTTTGTTCAAAGGCTTGGGAAATGAGGCTCCAGACCAATTCTGGTTCATAGTGAAGGCTCTATGGGAAGCGCAAGGTGTTACCGATGACCATATAAAGAAAGAAACACTAGTTATCACCCTGTAGGAATGTGCACTAACCTAGTATATTAAGTACTCCAACAATAACCCGAATGTGAGAGTAGCAGACATCGAAGCAACACTAAGTAGGGAATTTAGCATGCCTAAATCTAAAGCGTAGTCGATTATTGGATTTAAATAAATCATGATGCTATTAGGTGAGACTCCTTGGGAACTAGATTAGAGGCTAAAATGTATGATTCGTGAAGCCAATATGAATCTGACAGATGGACAACATCGCGAGTGGTTTGTGGCCTCACTACTACCACATTTAAGGAGTGCACTATCGCAACAAAAGATAAAAACTCAGGCAGAGGCCTTAGAGATTTCTATGAGGCTACATGAGACCTCAATTCAAGATCCTAACCTAGGAGTTCATTAGATCCATGCGCAGCTAAAGAATATGTGCCTTGAGATGCAGAGTTTGAAACAAGATAGGATAGTTCGACCAGAAGTTCACGAGGAAGCGTGGTGCGTAAAATGCAAGAGTCAGGGTCATGAAAAAGACCATTTCCTGATCTTTACAAATTACCTCGCAGGAGGAGGACCGATGCCTTTAAGGCTGGAAGCTCAAGCATGACCTAGCACAACACCTACTTTGTGGTGCGTGATCTACCAAATAGCCAGAAAACAAGCCACAGACAATTGTCACTTATTACAGAAGTATACACAAACTTAGTAATAGTTGTTTTGCAACTTTTGTAGGTCGGAGGGACATGATGAGCATACCTGCAGAAGTTATGAGTTGATGATGGATAGAACTCCCACCTACAGTGTTCAAGTCAAAACGCGACCCCTTGACCAAAATGTAGGAATGACATGAACATGATTTTAGGGGTGCAGACGAAGCCAAGGTGGAGGAGGACCTGGTAGAGGTCGTGGAAAATTGATTTGCTACAATTGTGGAGGGGCAAGACACTATGCCCACGATTGCATTAATCCAATGCACTCGTTGTGCAAGTATTGCACACTATTTGATCATGAGACGGAATATTGTCATATGCTAATAGCTAGGATATGTGACAAAGGAGTGCTACTACCTCCCCCAACACAAAACCTGTAGATGATGAGGTTTGAGCCACGCGAGGAAGACCCGAATGTAAACATTGTGCTTCGAAGTGGAATCGCAACAGGCGATAACAAGGGGAATAGCCAGAAGAGTGTACTTGGGTTCGCAAAGCTTTAATGAAAGAAGCAGAGTTTGATTTGGAGTGCACTCAGGAAACCTTCATGGAAGCTAAGAAGAGCTTTGCTGATGCCTCCACTTCAAGAATCAAAGATAAACCAGAGTTGGAAATGGACCCATCCATGGTGAAAACTTTCCATGAAACATGTATGATGTTATTGTGCAACAGTAAGGATATGAAAGGGTTACAGGAACTCATCAGTAGATGCGTTGGGACCGCGCAAGGAGAATCGCACATAGTTCAGAAGATCAAAAAACATAAAATAAGAATGGGACGAGAAATGAGACTTACTACACAAATGAAAGAATATGAGATGGATCAAGTCATTCTGGATTTGGGATTAGATGCGAATGTTCTACCAAATAAGACATGGGAACGAATGGGGGGACCTATGCTGCAATGGCCTCCAATTCAGCTAAGGATGGAAAATCAACAGAAAATAATACCCATGGGGCAATTGCAAGAAATTACTATGGATATTGAGGGAGCGAACGTGATAGCAGATTTTGAAGTAATAGAGATTGTTTATGATAGAAATCCCTACCCCGTGCTCCTAGGAATTGACTAGGCCACTGATATGAATAGGGTAATCAATCTGAAGAAGAAAAAAATGATGTTTGAGAAAAAGTCACTACGCGTAATTATACACCTGGACCCTGCTGAAGGATTGCACTATACGGAGCCGGTCTGTGAGTATGAAAGTGATGATGATCTCAACTGTATCTACAAGATAATAGCGCGAGACCAAGACTAGGTGAATCCCAGCATGGATGGACGACTTACTTGGGAGCACGAGAGGTCCTACACTTTGGATTCTGACAAAGAGAATGAGTGATGGAAGAATTGGTTACATGAGATAACTACACTAAATTACAATATGATGACTAGGTCATTACGCTTTGTGTCGCCAGAAGTGAGAGATCTACCTAATTATGATGGTCTAAGAGGTAGATACATTCTTGGATGCATTTGAAAGAGAGGTTCTAGAAAAGCAACGCTTCCAGGCCTTGGATTGGGTACTGCGTGCTATGCCCAAGAGATGTTGGGGTATGCACAAAGGAAGTTTTGAAAATTGGCGTGAATGTAGGAGAAGGATGAGAGTGCACTTTGGGAAGCCTAAGATGCGATTGGTCGACAAGTATGATGAACAGGATGACCTGCATGCACATCTGGCCAAGTGAATGCAGGCCTATGGAGAAAAACACCAATCTGCGCAGATGCACATGTACTCCACGCTAAAATGCATGGTCAATAAGCATGTGTTGGGAGGACGACTTTGCAGATGGCTCTTAATGTTGGGAAGACATTATGTAGGAAGAGCAACCACGCATAAGCATTCAAAAAGGTATGCAATGCGCTAACCAAGGTATGCAACGCGCAATGAAGTTATTCATACCTATTCATACCTACAATGTTATGGGCTTATCGAACGACATGCAAGAAATTGACGGGATAGACACCTTTTAGGCTTATCTATGGAGTGGAAGCCATAATGCCTATGGAATACATCGTGCCTAGTTTTCACATAGCAGCGCTCATAGGCATGACAGATTGCGGAGCTCTGAAGGAGAGACTCGTGCAACTAGATGTGCTCGAATAAGAGAAATTTTTGGTTGGATTTCACAAGTAGGTCCAAAAGCAGTGTGAAAAATCATGGCACGATTGACACATCAAGCTGCGCACATTCGAGGTAAATGATCTAGTGTTGTTCTATGATAATAAGTTTGATAAATTCCCAAGAAAGTTCAGAATGCATTGGCTAGGTCCGTATGTTATTAAGGAGATTACCAATGGTGGCGCAGTATAGTTGGTCAAGTTAAATGGAGAGCCCTTCCCAGGAAAAGTGAATGGCAGTCAATTGAAGCCATACACAAGTGGCCTAGCCATCTAACTAGCTAACAGAAGCACAGTCTTAGTGCTCCAGGTAGCTAAAAGGAGGCATGGGACTATAAATTACTTTACCTGGGAATTACATGATGTTAGGACTACGCATAGTAGCAAAGTGTCACAGGGTCCACGACAACGTGAACACAGTTGTATTGATGCACAGGTCTACTAGAAAGTGACCGTTACATTCACTATTCATGATGTCATGCTTGGTTTGAGGCCAAATGAAGCAGGCAGTAGGCATTTAAGGTGAACTTTATGGGCTAGATTCTTGAAAATCTGCCGCCAATTTAGCATTAATGGACTGAATGTGAGGGGACCAATCGAATTCAAATTCAAAAGACACTACAAATTACAAAGGATTGTCCAACAAACAACACTTGAGAACGGAGTTGTTGCATGCTCAGATATTCATGAACTGAGACTTGTTCAATATTCTGAAGGCGAATTCGTTACTTGAGAAATTACTAGAGATGTTGAGAGAACCATGGAATCGCACTATGGCAGCACCTAAAGAAGTCATGGATATCAGAGCAATGACCATTGAGGAAGTTGAGCAGGCCATTATGGAATTGGAAGCCCCAGAGAGCACTGGGATAGCCGCTAAGATCCTAAATCACTACACATGTCGAGATCTAAGAAGGATAAGAAGGCCATGATACCAGTGCACGTCTCACTTAGAAATCTGCTGATGGCCATGGTCACAATGGAGGAAAAGGAGAAGGTCACCAATTTGGAGGCTGATGAGGATGAAGGGGTCCAATTTAACTAGGCAAACTATCTATGTGGTGAGTTCCTTGTGAGTTGCTGCGAGGAACAAGAGCAGGGAAAAACATTTCATTACACATGGCTCCTATTTTCAATAGTACTGGTGGCATGGGAGTTTCCCAATGATAGCCAGTTCCCATAGATTGCGTAGGACCTTCCAGAGGCAAGGAAGTACGCTTCGATGTGGGCAACCAGGGACGCATAGAGGATAAGGGAGAGCAAGATCTTTTGGGTGCTCATGGAGATGAACATCAGAATGGGGATTAAACGCAAGCCGTGGTTATCGCCCATAGTATACAACAATCTGCAAAGCTTCGTGGAGTTTAATGCAGAATTCCACCATGTCTTCATAAGGGCTCGAAAAGACCCCACAAAGATGTGGCATGAGTTGCCATATTTGACGACTGACGATGTGATATTTGCAGCCCTTGAGTCTTGGCCGCTGGAGTGGTGCACTCCAGCTGACTCTGTAGTGGAAGCAGAGAAGTCCTCCATGCAACGGAAGAAGGAAGAAATGAAACTCCAGATGGTACATCTAGCAGAAAAACACAGGAAGGAAGAAGCAACAGCTAAGAACCAAGTTGTGCGCAATGTTGTGAAGTTGTCTCAGGAATAGCAGAAGACAATAGAAGAAGAGCATGAAGGACAGAAGTCCCCTTCACCCAAACTAGAAACATACACATAACAAGGTGGCACAAACCTATAGATAACATCGACCTAGCTAAACCTTCCACACCCAAGAGAGTAGGTAGGGCCACGAAAGAAGACAAAGGCCTCAAAAACTTCGTTCGACCCAATCATCCTCACTAAGGGGGATCTACATGATATCGGTGAAATGGTGCGGGATGTCACCACGGAGGCCCTATAGTAGTTTGAGGAGCAACACCATATGGTATTGTGGGCTCTCTGGATGCAAGTACAGGAGTTGCAATCAGCACATCCATGGTCGAGGAAATGTTGCATGCCCATATGACCAACACAATAGTGCTACCATATGGAGCACTCATTACAGAAAATGAGGCCAATAGGCCTATTGTTAGCAGCTTGAAAGGAATCAAGTTAAACATGGTTCCGCTCCCTGGGGAGATGATTTATATTTTGCAGGATGGAGTCACTGCAGAACTAGGTTCTAGGGAGAGTTGCGTGCTAAAGGTAATGAATGTGCAATGCATCAACATTGATCAGTTGAGCCTATAATGCAATGAGGCAGTGGTGCAGAATAGACAGATAGTGTAGGTGGTGGAGGAAGCCTATCAGATGGTCCTGAAGTTGGTAATCCAAGCAGAGGAAGTGGTGGAGGTGCACGTCTGAAAGTTAGCAGCAGGGGTATGCAATGACAGAGCAGAAATGGCCAAGGTTCAACTGGATTTGAACCTTCAAATAGCAAAACTGCAGTTGGAGGTGCAGCCTTCAACTCCACCATAGGTTAAGGAATAGCACACCACTACGATCATAATAGCAATGGTGACAGTTAGCAGTGCAGTGATAGACTGTATGAAGTTGTTCGAGCAAACATTCGAGGTCCTCACCACCCTGCAGGAGGACCCGAACATAGAGCACCTAGAGATAGAGGCACACAAGGTGCAATAGAGATATCACGAGGTAAAAGGGACCGCACATACAGTTTTCCTTATGCAAAGGCTTGCAAGGATGCAACAAGCAAAGGCGCCCAAGGAGCAGGTGGATGTTGCTCGGCATAAGGAGGCAGTTTTGAAAGCACGCCTATAGTCGTGGATTGATGAGGTGTGTACCATTACAACCTCCATTGAAGCAAAGCTCACGTAGCTGCAAGCAACTCAGGAGAGGATTCAGGGCAGTAGTTCGACGACAATGGTCACCGAACAGCACATAGAGGAAGTTTAGCAGGCAGCCACTCAGTGCACTACCGAACTTGTAGAAATCTAATCAGAGTTGGGAGGTCATCATGCAAAGATCTCTGCACCTATAGAGTGACTCGAGGGTGAGTCACAACATTTGTGTTAGGGGCCTATTGGGCGTGGGATCAGAAGTTTTGGGGCTTAGAGCCTAGCCTTTGGGCAATTTTGTAATTCCAATGTGAAGACTCCGCATTTTGTGGCGTGAAGCACATAGTTTTTTAAATAATCATAGGGTTGTCCACCTTTATTTTGATAATATAATGTCAACTATAGAATATCTACCCATGGTCCGTGGACCATGGGATTGTATAAATAGAGTGAAGCTCTAAGTAGTAAAGGCAGCTAAGCTAACAATGTCTAAGGAATGAAGATGTATACGAGATAGTTATGAACTTTAAAGTCTAGTTCTGGGTCATAGTGTAGGAAGAGGCTCTGCAACTAAGTGTGTACAGGCCTAGTAGTCTGCAGCTAAGTGTGCAGACCCCTACAGCTAAGTGTGTAGGGTGAGTTGAGTTTGTAAACAATGGAAGTATTAATAAAGAGAAGTTTCTATCAATTCTGCATCTTTATTCCTATTTTATGCATCTTTTATATTTAGTATGAATTTCACTTTTAATGCTTATATGATGAGAAAATGTGTATAATTGTATTGGCCAAGTTAAGGCAATATAGAATATCTATTTACACAAAGATAATCAAGACTTGTTAATAATATAATTAAGATACTTGTCGTAGTTTAGGAGATATCCTATTTCACTGCCTTAGCAATGCGAAAGGACTTCAACCTCTAGTTAGGGCTACGCATAAGTCGATTATAACAAATCACGAAGGTACTAAAGGGTAGAATAGTGAGCGAAGCGACCTTTGCAAAGGTAGGTTTAGTTGGACTAAACTGACATCACATCCATATCAAGGGTGTGGAAACTTCGTTCCAACATCCCCCCATACTGCTTCGGGTGAGACTTTAGTTTGCGCTTCGTGGTCTGATGCCAAAAGGACCAGTAGTGTAGGGATTTTTTTGGCTAAATAACTTTGAACCTGGGTTAGGCCCCTATAAGGAACATTATTCTCTCAATGATTGGTTCAATTTTGGTTTCAGTCCTACTCAATTAGTATAAATGATTAACATTAACATATTGTTAAATTTTATTTTATTTTATAATAATTGATGTCCCATATAAAGTTACCTTGCATGGTTAAATGGGTTTAAACCTGAATTGATAATGGATTCATGGAGTTTTATTTGTAGTGGGTAAATAACTATTTATTTTCTCATTAAATTTTTATCTTGTGTTATCCTATACTGAATAAAATAACTATTTCTTTTGTTTGATATAGATTTTATAGTGGATCCATTTTTGCATGATTGTATTTATGTATATGCATGAGTTATTTTAAGACATTAAAATATTTTGGTGAATTGCAAATAAATCCTAACCCTAGATATAATTAAAATCCGTTCGCCTTTCTATTAGATATATATGCTCTTGATTAGGTGTAAAGCTATACTTCTCCCAACCAAGATATGTTTTCCTTTGCTCACTTAGGATTAGTCTGCAATATCATTTGCATTAATTCTTTTTATTTTTTCAAGACTCCTTTCGTAGGAGAAAGCCTCATTATGGATCAATTATGCCCTAATTTAGTCACTTGAAAAGGATCATATTTTTCAAAGGAATAGCATACTGATGATTCCTTTTCCTTGATTTTGTTAATAATAATAACCCTAATATCATACATTAAGAAACTTTAGGAATTTTACATAGATAGTTGTACATACAAGATAACTTTGGATACATTAAACCTAGGCTTGTATTAGGGTAATGGTAAATAGAGACCCATTGAACCAGTCAGAATCACCATACAAAATAGATAATGGTCTAATTGGGACCCTCACCAGTGATCTACCTAATTTTGGATATGGTCATTTTTTGTCCATCGAAATTTTTGGTGCTAGGAGGGTCACAAATACCTTAATATGTGTAGAGTCTTGTTCTAAAAGACTTAATTAATTATGAATCCTCCATATACTGCTACTTGGGATCATGCTTTTAACTCATGTAGACCTAGAGAAAGTGTGCTCAAGAAATATATTGTATCTCTGTCTAAATTGTGATATGACAGTGAGAGTAACTTTCTACTTTAAATCATCTTTGTCAATTTGAGAACAAATGTAAATTTTTTTATATTATTGATGATGATGTGATTTCCATGTTGTTTTCCCTCATGTTTTGAGGGTGGATTCGATAATAGTTCAATACTCTACCAATTCATTCCATATATTCATGGAACCACATTAAGAGCATTTTTCTACTAGCTCATCAGAACTATGATTATGAGGATTTGTGTTTAGGAATAGGAAATTTTAATATGCATGAAGATGAGTTAATTGATGAGTTTTATACTAGATTTAAATCACTTAATTTTAGATTTCGCCTCAAATATATTCTTTGAGAAGAGGATATATTGCAATGTTTTACATTTCTTGTTATGTCTTCTTATGAATGTACTAGATCTAACAAGGATGAACCAGAAAATATTCATGTTTCTCTCAATCCTATTGAACCCTTGAATGAACTAGAAATTTTTTCAAACTTGCAATCACTAGGAGTTCCTTTCAAGGATTATCAAATTCTAGAAAATGATGAAACAAATCAAGATTTGGAATTTGAAGACATATCTGTGACATATATTAGTGGTTTTGATCATCCTAAATCAAGTTCAATAGAAATATCCACACTTCAATATATGACTAAGGAATACATTGATAATTCTTCTTTAGGAGTTAACCCAGTACTAATTCCTACTTGTAGTGATAGGGTCCCCAGGGTCAATTTTGGGTTAGTTTAACCAATTTTTGAGAAGAATTTTGTAAAGAATGTAAAGTCTCTGTGAAATGCAGAAGCGTAGTGCATAGATAAGTAGGAGTCAAAGAGGATTTAGCCCCTTGTATGGGTAAGTGATAAATCAGTTTTGAGACTCACCCATAGGCCAGGGGGAATGGTATTATAAGAAAAAATGTTATATATATTTGAGTCGTAGCAAGTCTAGACATGGAAAACTAGGATAGAAGATTATTGTTTTGGGCAAGTGCTAGGGAATGAAAGCTTTGTTTCCTGTACTTAGGCGAAAGGGGAAGGCCCCTACAGCTGAGTGCATGGAGACATTTGCAAGTCCACAATTGAGTGTGTAGGCCCTTGCAGCTGGGTGCATAGGGTGGAAGAGTTTGTAAATTGAATATTGAATCTAATAAAGACTCATTTTGGAACCAATAGCTTTCCTCTATGTTTTATTCTTAATTCTGTTCAAGTTATGCATTATGGCTTAATAATATATTTTCTGTGGAATAAAGTATAATTGCTACGTGAATCTATTGAATCTTTAATATCTATGCATAAACTAAGTAGTAATCCATTTTCACAAAGGTAATGGTTAAATCTATTATGATAATTGTGCAAAGCAGGTAGACCTGCATGAAGGTAGATCTAGGCTTATTATTTACTTTACAGAAGTGGTCAATTGGCTTCTTTTTGGTCTATAAACTCTAATCGCCGACCTTCGTGAAGGTCTAAGAGCCATTTTCATAGAGTTGCAATATCAAACCATATGAAGACATAAATTTGCGTGAAGGCAAATTTGTTGGGCATGGAATCCCCCCAAGACATGTTTTGGGGCTTAAAGCCCAAGTTTTGACCAAGTCTTTTGTAAAAGCTTTGTGAATTGTAGGCACGGAGCATAAAATTATGATAGAGTCACAGGGTCATCTACCCTCGTTTTGTAATGTAATGTCAGCTTAATAGACCTACCCATATTTCACAGACCATGGGATTGTATAAATAGAGCGAGGCTCTAAGTGTAGAGGAAGAAGAAATTGAGAATAGGATAAGAGCATGATGACTCTAAGTGATTGAGTTGAAGTGTAAAGTGTGTCTTTAGGTAGTAGAATAGGAGAAGGCTCTACACCTGAGTGCGCACAGGCCTAGTAGTCTGCAGCTGAGTGCACAGACCCCTACAACTGAGTGCATATGGCAAGTCGAGTCTGTAACCATTGAAAGAATCAATAAAGAGAAGTTTACCATATTTTTGTGCATCTTTTCCTATTTTAATATGTATGCTTGGGTATAATTTGCAAGTATATTGTTTAATTTTTGCGCAAACTCATATGCATATTTTGTATAGCTAATTATAACGTAAGACATCCAAGTATGCGAAGGTAATCAACTGGCATAGGAAGATAAGTAAGATCTCAGGTAATAGCGTAGAGGATGGCTCTAGCAGCATTGAAGCTCCAAAACCCTTGGTTAGGGCTGCGTGGAGGCAATGTAGCACATCGTGAGGAATAAGGAAGTGCGCGAAGTGACCTGCATGTGGGCAAACAGTGGGACCACTACCTCTCAAACATCTCAAGGGTGTGGAAACCTAGTTCTAGCACGCTCCCATACTACTTCGGGTGAGACCTCAGTCTGCGCTTTGTGGACTATTGCCGAAAGGGTTGGTAGTATAGGGATTTGTTTGGCTAATTAACTCCAAACCTAGGTCAGGACCCAACAAGCCAACAAATGGTTCCGTTTCTGGGACCGAAATCTGCATAGATATGTCTGATGTCGTATCACTAGAATCCAACAAAGAAAGGAATTGAAGAGTGGTTTGACAGAATGATTCACGAGTTCGCAGCGTAGGAAAACAAGAATCCATGACTATCAAAGGAAGAGTGGTTAGACTGCTACTTATATACAAAAATCCACAAAATTTTCTTCGCATCCTTCCCCACTGAGCTATACGAGTGGATCACGAAGCTAGTAGATAGCTAAGGAAGGTGTAAACTCAACAAACCTATTGTTTGGACTCCATAATTGGTGTACAGACTGGAAGCATCAGAATATAAGATCGTGCATGTTGTCGATCACTGGCTCGACCGAGTCATAGGAGGATTCATTACCAAATTCACGGTAGATACTTCAGTTAGTTATAGCGAGGAAGAACTACGCTTCCTCAATGGACGGTGAGGTAAGTACATTAAATATTTGAACACTTGGATTAAAATGCTACGTTGTGAAATACGGGTTATGCGAATAAATTTATGTTTGGGGCTACACGAAGTTGGAGGATATACAGAAATGAAGGTAGCACAGAACTAGAAACTAACCCCTTGATTTCACCTCCATGAGGGGATGAAGAAGAACTCGCGAGGGTCTCACTAAGAAGTGTGATCAATTTGATAAGACAGAGAATTTTGTGCATATCACCCCCACCCACACCACCACTAGTTTCACCGTCTTCACCCCCATCTTCATCCATACCACCTCCACCACCATCGTGAGTCAATATGACAAGTGTGATAAATTTGCCAGTGTTCAAGGGAGTAGGGAATGAAGATCTGGACCAGTTTTGGTTCATGATAAAAGTTGTATGGGAAGCGTAGGGAGTCATGGATGACAATGAAAAGAAGGCAACATTCGTCAGCACTCTATAATATTGTGCACTGACCTAGTACATTAAGCATTCCAATGACAATATGAACGTAGGGATTTCGGATACCCAAACTGCAATAAACATAGAATTTATCAGGCCAAAGTCAGAGGCACAGTCGATCATTGGGTTCAAGGAAATCACAATGCTACCAAGCGATAACTCTTGGGAGTTGGATCAGAGGCTGAAGTGCACAATTCACAAAGCTAACATGACGTTAACAGATGGACAACACCGCGAATGGTTTGTAGCATCATTAACGCTGCATCTAAGAAATGCGATATTCAGAAAAGAAGATAACAACTCAGGCTGAGGCCTTAGAGATAGCAATGAGATTGCACAAGACCCCAATACAAGATCCTAACCTGGGATTTTAGCAGATTCATGCACATTTGAGAAACTTATGCCTTGAGATGCAGAGTTTGAAACAAAACGGGGTAGTTTGCCCAAAGGTGCACGATGAGGTATAGTGCGTAAAGTGTAAGGGGCAGGGACATGAGAAGGACCACTACCAGGTGTTCATGAATTACCTCACAGGAGGAGGACCAATGCCATTGAGAGCGGATGCACAAGCAGGATCGAGTGCGGTGCCTACATTATGGTGCACGATGTTTTAGACAGGAGGAAAGCATGCTACATATAACTACCATCTATTACAAAAGTATACACATAATTCAAAACAATCGTTATGTAATTTTTGTAGGTCAGTTAGACATGATGAGCACACCTGTAGAAGTTATGAGCTGATCATGGATCAAACTCCTACCTACAGAGTTCAGGCCAAAACATAGCCCCTCAATCAAAATGAAGGAATGACATGCACCGGATTTTAGAGGTATGGATAAGGCTGAGGTGGAGGAGGACTAGGAAGAGGTCGCAGATAGATGATATGTTACAATTGTGGAGGGCTAGGTCATTATGCCTACGATTGTATGAATCCAACATGACCATCATGCTTATATTGTACATTGTTTAATCATGAGATGGAGGATTGTCCCACATTGATAGCAAGGTTGCGTGATAAAGTAGCACTCCAACCTCCCCTGACTCAAAACTTGCAAATGATGAGGTTTGAGCCATGCGAGGAAGACCCTAATGTAAATATCACGCTCTACAGTGGAATTATGACAGGGGATGACAAAGGCAAGCAACCTGAAGAAAGTGCCTGGAGTTGCAAGGCTCCAACGAAGGAACCAAAATTTGATTTGGAGCACGCTAAGGAGACCTTGATGGAAGCCAAGAGGAGCTTCCCTGATACCTCCACTCCAGGAAGTAAAGATATACTGGAGCCGGAAATGGACCCATCAATGCTCGCTATGTTCTTGGAGACATGCATGAAGTTGCTGCACGATAGTAAGGCTGTAAAGGGACTACAAGAACTCATAACTAGAAGCACTGGAACCACGCTAGGAGAATCGTGCATAGTCTGGAAGTTTGGGAAGCACACAACACAAACAGGACGGGAGATGAGATTGACTGCACAGATTGCAAAATATGAGATGGACCAAGTGATTTTGGATCTAGGATTGGATGGAATGTCCTGCCAAAGCAGACATGGGAGCGCATGGGCAGGCCGACATTGCAATGGTCTCCTATCCAACTGCAAATGGCAAACTAGCAAAAGATCCTACCTATGGGGAGATTGCAACGAATCATCGTAGATACTGAAGGAGAAAGCGCGCTAGAAGATTTTGAAGTGATAGAGATTGTTGATGACAACAATCCCTACGCCACGCTATTGGGAATATATTAGGCCACTGACATGAATGGAGTGATAAATCTAAAGAAGCACAAGATGATCTTTGAGAAAAATTCTTTGTGAGTAGTGGTACCTTTAGAACCTGTAGAAGGATCGCGCTACATGGAGCCAGTTCACAACTACGACAACAATGATGATCTGGACTGTATCTACAAGATAACCGCATGGGAGCAAGATTGGGTAAATCCAACTGCAGATGATTGAATCTCATGGGAGTGTGAAAGATCCTACACATCAGATTCTGACGAGGAGATACAACAATGGTAGAATCGGTTAGACGAGCTAACCATGCTCAACTGTAACATGATGATGAGGTCGCTGCATTGTGTAGCAACATAGGTAAGAGATATACCTATGTATGACATGTTAAGCAAGGTGGATGACTTCCTGAATAGATTTAAAAGAGAAGTGTTGGAACATCAATGCTTCGATGCTCTGAAATGGGTTATGTGCGCTACACCGACAAGATGGTGGGGTATTCACCAAACAAGTTTTGAGGACTGGCACGAATGCAAAAGGATGATGCACATGTGGTTTGGGAAGCCTCCAAGGTGATTAATAGACAAGATTGTCAGATGAAACAACCCGCACACCCACCTATCCATGTGGATACAGGCATATAGTGTGAAACCTATATGGATGCACATAGTCTTCGTGTTAAGACACAGTCAGTAAATAGGTGTAGACAAGGCAATGGTGCGAACGAACCCTCTGGTTGGAACCACATAGTATGGAAAGACCAAGTGCATAGAATCATATCCACACAAAGGCCTTTAATCAAGTATGTGAAGTGCTAAACAAGGTCCACAATGCAAAGCAGACTGACTGGGACCTGCGCATACCAATGGTTCTATGGGCTTATAGGACCGCGTGTAAGAACCTGATGGTGCAAGCACCCCTTGTTATCACTCAGTATTTTCTCAAGTTTATAGGAAGAAATCACCGAGGTAACCACAAGCCACTTTTGGAGCATAGGCTCTAACCAACCTAGTCTCAAAGAGGGCTCTCTCTATATGATTTAGCTTTGTTTGTTTGTATTTTAGGCTAGTTATGAATGTTTAGGGGGTTTTTGATTTGTATTGAAGATTGGGTGGTGGGGTTCTTTAAACAGATGGATAGAATGGTGTCTCTAGACCATTAGGCTATGGAGCCAACAGAAGGGTAGCAGAACTAGATCAACTCACTAAAGGGAATGTTCAAACGGCAAGATAGTAGAGTAGAGTGCACGTCTTTAGGCCAGAGGGGTGAAAAGGTTTTAACTAGGGTGAGAGAGAAATTAAGATTTCTCAAACCATGATTAAAATGAAGAACAAAGGATAATCGTAAATAAAGGGAAATTAAGAATCCTTTGCTATAGATTATAAAGAAACAACCTAAACTAAGGAGTAACTAAGAATTTATTAACTTAGATATCAACAAAGAACATGTATTTGCCTAAATGTTAAAACAAAGTGTACTTAAACAAATTCTGAGATAATACTCCAGTTATAGCATTCAGATTCAAATATACATTATGGAAAACCATTAAAAAAGATAACAACAACATGAGAAAATACTTGTTTACACTGCGCTAAACACATGAATCCTTTGGAATATCTGGTCTTTATTCATCAATCCAGCTCGCTAGCTCAGTCAATGCTCCAATGGCTTCATAGTCTTTTGATCAAGAATTCTATGGAAATGTCTAAGAATCCACCCTGAAATTCTTCAAATGAAAAAGTTTTTATACAAATTCTAAACTGAAATATCTTGAAAAAATATCAAGATTGGTTTTACAAATATCTCAAAATGTTTTACATTAATAGAACTTAAATAAAGGACACTCAAAACTAATGAACCTATTTGGCACTATATTTATGAATTTATGGTTACAAATAAGACAAATTCAAATTGATAGAAACTCTTCATTGATGATGAGGCTTCCAAGTCACTAACTATCTCCTTCCTTTATGCATTCTGCCCCAGAAATTCTAGAAACATAGGGTCCAGTGATACCTTTGTATATCTAAATCCGAGATATATTAGTAAAAATTGAAAGAGGTTATTGTCGAAAAGTATTTTATTGAGATAAACCTCTTTCCGTTTGCCAAAATTAAACTCCCGTTGTTCACAATATTCTCTACAAAAAGATGTCAAAACCCAGACTTTGCAAAGTCCAAAAACTAGGCTCTGAAGATATGGATTTAGATCCCTTTGTGTAATAGTTGTGTAAAATATGAGATAGGGTTTGGTATATTGGCCTTTTAGGAAAACAAAACTCCTCCATTTTCTCAAAATTAATCTTTTATTGGCCACAATAGTTTCTACAAAATTATGACTTAAACAGGAAATTTCTGGAAAATGTACCATTTCTGCTCTGTTTTCTCATTTATCTTCACTTTGATTTTCCAATCTGATACACTTTTACTAATACTCTTTCATCTGATACACTTTGACCTTGATGTGTTGTTTTCACCTGTTTACCAGCATTCTCTTTTTTTACTATGCAGTAACATTTTGCTATAAATTTATCACAGTAAATCAGTCATTGTCTCCCACCATTCTGTATCACGTAATTTTGCTTTCATCATTCTCCTGGAATTGGGCGAAATTGATTGTTACTGGTAGTTGATGGAGGATATAGAGGTTCATGTGCTTCTGGTACAAACTGATGAATGAGCTCGGCTATCTGTAGCGTCTGTGGAGCAATGGTAGAGGTCTGTGAGTGAATTAGTTGGTTCCAGGAGTCACAACAGGTTTTCTGAATTGTCAATGGTAATTGTGTGAAAAGAGTGAAAAGAGGGGTAAATGGGATTTTATACCGAAAATGGTTAATTTTTGGTGGGTTAATTGGTTGATGAATAGTGATGGTTTTCGGTTGAAAGGGGGAAGTGGTTTTGGAGGTCTATCACACCACTTTTGTGGTGCAGGCGGTATTCAGGAGGGGTCACTAGATCCCATTTATTGTTTGGCACGTAGCATCGGGGGTCAGGAGGAAAACCACCTTATTAGGCAGGTAAAGGGTAGACATCGGGTCAGCCCGATATGGATGGGAGCCATTGGATGTGCGGGGTGGTGGTCAGATGGTAGTCGAGTGGGAGAGTTGCACGGGAGGGGAATGAACGAAAATTGAGGGGGGCCCAGGGTTTTGATTGGGGCAGTGTGGGACTAGTTTAGGCTTAAACCCTGGGTTAAAAGTGATCAGGCTGGGCTAAATGTGGGATTAGGGAATCAGGTGAAGTTAATGATGGGATTAACTTAGGTTTACCGGGATTGGGTAAATTAAGTAAGGTTGTATCGGGATATGAGTAATTTATATAGTTTTTATTAAAACTAAGGTTTGGGGTATTTGATTAGGGATTTAGTTTATATGGGAAAAGGGTTAATAGGAGTTTACATAATAAAGTTAGTTAATCAATATGAAAAAAGCGGAGAGGGGTAATATTCCTCAAGTAAAAAGGTAAAGTGTAATTTTGGTGCACACGTTTTGTACTTAGGATAACGTGTTTTTTGTAGGTTTTTGGATGGAATGGGATTTAACATGGTATTTCTCACTTTTCATAGGCTAATGGAGTTTAACCTTAGTAAAAAGAAGTTTTATTAGGGAAATGAAGGGGGGTGACTTTTATAAAGGGGATTCTAACACTTGATATCCATAAGTCATTAAGTTGAGGGTCTGGTCCCACCAAAAGTCAAAGAAATGCTCTGACCCTCTTTGACTTGAAGGATTTAAAGTACTAGAACATGCTTGTGGATAGGAAATTAGTAAGTATAGGGGAAAATGAATGAGGGTGAGTTAATCACATTAACTTGTAAACCTTTGTTTTTGCCTTGATAACTAATCATACATGTTAAAATATATCTAAGCATGATGAATGTGTTTTGATCCAATCAACCTTGTAGTTCAACAACCTTTCTTCTACTTACCCATTTCTTACCTTAACATTTTTCTTCATTTATTTTGGTGAATTTAGGCTAGCAAACCCTTATCATATATTTTTCTTTTGAAAAGTAATATATCTATTTCTAACCTTATATCGTCCAAGGGCTCAGATTAAACTGATGAGCTCCTTTTATTTCTCTACCTATCTACAGATCTGCCAAGATTAAATTGTTTAGTCATACTTTATTCTCTAACTAAAAACATAAAATTCAAAGCATGAAATAGTCAAGATTAAGCAGTTTGACTACCATGGGTTGTGGCATGAATAACAAGCTACACACAATCATTATTATTCATTAAGTAAATAGTAGTGGCATTTAGACATGCACAATTTCATGGTCTCTTTTTGTTTTTTGGGGTTCATATATTCTCATTTCTTGACCTTCTCTTTTTCTTTTTGTCCTTTGAAATTTCTTTTAGTGCTTACCCCCTTTACATTTTTAATTCTAATATAGAAAACATTTGTAGAAAGAAAAGGTATGTATAATATTACAAGGCTTAACCTTAGTCATTCAAAATTATGAATCCTATTATTATAGGACCCTAACATCGGCTTCACATGGAGATGGCATGTCGTTGTGAGATGTCAAGAACACCGTCGACTAGTCGCCTGATCCATTGGGCCAACACTAAACATGTATATGCTTTGTTGTATAATCTTTGGGACTGAAACTCTTGAACTGAAAATACATCCTTTTCTGCAAATTGAAATCTGATCTAACATAAACTTACTACTGAAAAACTAAATTTATTCAAAATGAAATCATACCTACTTACTCTAATCAGCTGTCCAATTGTTTGTTAGGTAAAATGAAACAACCAATGCAACCATTCAAGCATCATATACATTGGTGAATTTGTTGCTTATGCTTGTTTGTGATTAAAACTGAGATTCTAAAACCAATTATAACCTTGTCAACCAATGAGAAGATAAGGAAATACTTTCTTTCCTTTGAAGGCTCTAAAAACTGTAAAAAAGGATCTTCCAAAATATATACACTATTTTTCAACTGATTTAAGCAACTATATAATTGTTCTAGATGGCCTCCAGGCCATGAAACTGAAATATCACTTTCACCTTTATCACCTTGCATATTTTCAAACAAGCTTTGTGATGTCATTTCTTCTAATTGAAATGCTTGACTGACGAAACCTTTATCATCTTGATCCTGAAATCTGATTGTTAGTTAATGAAGAAGAATTCTGATTGCATTCACTATCCAACCCATCAGTTATGGGATCATGAAAAACTTGGAAGGATTGCTACAACTTATTACTCATAGGTTCGAATGGGACTTCATAGATTCCTACAAGCTGCCATCCTATTCTTTAGAGATTTTATGTCGCATTTCCTTTAAAATTTGAAATGATTAAAAACATAGTGGTAAAGAAGCTTCACTTATTTCCAAATTTTCTGCACTTTCTTCCTCAATTTCATAGTTGATATGGATAAGGTGATCACTATTTTCAGGTTGCTGAAACTGAATTCCTTTATTTCCTAAACTAGTTTTTGATTGCTCTGTAAATTCAGTTTGGATTTGAAGAACATAATTGTTATCATATTGATCATATTTAGGCAAATCATTAAAAGAAGTAATGCCATCAAACATACACATTAGATCTGCAGATTGCTTCTCCACATATTGCTTTATAAATCTATCTTCCGATCTATGGTAGTTGGAATTAGTAGGATCTTTTTCATGGCTATCAACCTCTTATTTTTGTGAAATAAATGTATCATGGTAATTTTGAACAGAAATTTTATCTTTCATGGTGATCTTATGTACCCTTTCCTCTATCTTTCCTACCAAAATGTCGAGTTTTACCTCTGCAATGTTGTTTTCCTTTGCTTCTGCTTTCAACTTTTTTCTTCTAATTTGCAAATTAACTTGTACATCTACCGCAATGTTTTGTATCTATTCCAATGTTGAGGGGTTTCTTTCTCTTAGCTAAAATTCTATCTCTAGATCAAGTGCTTTTGGATAATGCAAAAGAGTTGAATCAAGAGGAGGTCTTATATTTGATGGCATTGAATAATATACTTGATTAAATCTACCAAAAAATTGTTGTATTGTTTCATTTGGTTGTCTTCTTAACTGATAATATTCTTCTATGATCACCAAAAGATTGACTTTGATTATCCATCTATCAAGGAAAAATTTGACAAATTGTTGGAAATTTGAAAAACTTGCAATAGGTAAATTCTTGAACCAACTCTTTACTTTACCTTGCAAATAAAGAGAAAAAATCCTGATAATAATATCATCTTCATCAATTTTAAATAAGTCCAGATAATTCTCAAAACCTTCAATATGTTTTTGGTCAATGATTCCATTCTCTCCATCAAACCTAGGGAGATACTTGTAACAATTGTTAGTGAAAGCATGGAGTGTAGGAGGTAAGATGAGTGTCTTATACCTATCAAGAACTTTATAAGGTATAGCTATATGTACAGGGATTGTATGATTAGAATTGATTGTTTTATGCTCCTCAATTGGAAAATGATCTTCATAACAGTTAGAAGAATGCTGCTCAAATGTGTAAGGAGACTTTACATATACAATTTTCAAAGGGAAATAATAAAAAATTAATCTAAAATCTTCTCTAAAATACAATACACATTGAAAAACTTATTGATGAGAAAGAACATAATGTCTTGGATAACAATCCAAGTTAAAAGCCTAATCTTTTCATATTGTTCTTTCACGTTCATTCCTCTAGTGGAGTCTTGATTGTGAAATTGATTTGGAGTCACCAAGTGGATGATTTTAACCTTTATGTCTAATCACTGTCCGCCATCATAGATTAGATCTAAATCTATAAAATATTTCTAAAGAAAACGTTAGTCTTCCCCATTATGGTTGCCACTATGTTATCACTCGGTATTTTCTCAAGGTTAAAGAAAGAAATCACCGAGGTAACCACAAACCACTTTTGGAGCCTAGGCTCTAGCCAACCTAGGCTAGAGAGGGCTCTCTCTATATGATTTAGCTTAGTTTGCTTGAATTTTAGGATAGTTATGAATGTTCATGGGATTTTTTATTTGTATTGAATATTGGGTGTTGGGGTTCTTTAAACAGATGGATAGAATGATGTCTCTAGACCATTGGGCTATGGTGTCAACAGAAGGGTAGCAGAACTAGATTAACTCACTAAAGGGAATGTTCAAAGGGCGGGATAGCAGAGTAGAGTGCAGGTCTTTAGGCCAGAGAGGTGAAAAGGTTTTAACCAAGGTGAGAGAAAAATTAAGAATTCTCAAACCGGGATTAAAATGAAGAACAAAGGATAATCAGAAACAAAGGGAAATTAACAATCCTTTTCTATTGACTATAAAGAAACAACCTAAACTAAGGAGAAATTAAGAATTCCTTAACTTAGATAGCAGTAGAGAACATGTATGTGCCTAACTATTAAAACAGAGCTTAATTAAACAAATTCTGAGATAATACTCCAGTTATAACATTCAGATTCAAATATACATTATGGAAAAACTTCAAGAAAGATAACAACAATGTGAGAAAATACTTGCCTGCACTTCGTTCAACACATGAATCCTTTGAAATATTTGGTCCTTATTGGTCAATACAGCTCGCTGGCTTAGTCAATGCTCCAATGGCTTCATAGTATTTTTATCAAGAAGTCTATGGAAATGTCTAAGAATCCACCCCAAAATACTTCAAATGAAGAAGTATTTACGCAAATTATAAATTGAAATATCTTAAAAAAATATCAAGATTGGTTTTACAAATATCTCAAATTGTTTTACATTCATAGAACTTAAATAAAGGACACTCAAAACTAATGAAACTATTTGGAACTATATTTATGGATTGATGGCAACAAAGAAGAGAAATTCAAATTTGATAGCAACTCTTCATTCATGATGAGGCTTCCAAGTCACTAACTATCTCCTTCCTTTATGCATTCTGCCCCAGAAATTCTACAACCTTAGGGTCCAGTGATAACTTTTTATATCTCTATATGAGATATATGTGTAAACATTGAAAGAGGTTATTGTAGATAAGTATTTTCTTGAGATAAACCTCTTTCTGTTTCCAAAAATTCAACTCCCGTTGTTCACAATATTCTTTGCAAAAATATGTCAAAAAACAGGACTTTGCACAGTCCAAAAACTAGGCTCTGAAGATATGAATTTATTTCCCTTTTTGTAATACCTGTGAAAAATGTGAGATAGGTTGTTGTAGATTGGCCTTTTAGGAATAGAAGCCACCTCCAGTTTCTCAAAATACATCTTGTATTGGCCACAAAGTTTCTGCAAACTTATGGCTTAAACAAGAAATTTCTAGAAAATGTATCATTTCTGCTCTATTTTTTCATCTATCTTCACTTTGATTTTTCAATCTGATACACTTTTACTAATACTTTTTCATCTGATATACTTTGACCATTATGTTGTTTACCTGACTTCTCTTTTTTTACTATGCAGTAACATTTTGTTGTAAATTTATCACTGTAAATCAGTCATTGTCTCCCACCATTTTGCATCAGGTATTTTTGCATTCATCATTCTCCTATAATTGGGTGCAATTGATTGTTACTAGTAGTTGATGGAGGCTACAGAGGTTCCTATGCTTCCGGTAAAGACTGATGAATGAGCTAGGCTATTTGTAGTGTCTGTGGAGCAATGGTGGAGGTCTTTGAGTGAATTCGTTGGTTGCAGGAGTCGCAACGACTTTTCTGAATTGTTAATGGTAATTGCATGAGAAGAGTGAAAAGAGGGGTAAATGGGCTTTTATAGTGAAAACAGTTAATTTTTGGTGGGTTCATTGATTGATGAACAATGACAGTTTTTGGTTGAAAGGGGGAAGTGGTTTGGGAGGTCCATCGCACTGCTTTTGTGGTGGGGGCGGTATTCAGAAGGGGTCGGCTGATCCAATTTATTGTTTGACACATAGCATTGGGGGCCGGGAGGAAAACCACGTTATTGGGCGAGTAAAGGGTAGACATCGGGTTGGCCTGATATGGATGCGAGCCGTTGGATGTGTGGGGAGGCGATCAAACGGTAGTTGGGTGGGAGAGTTCCACAGGGGGAAATGAACAGGAATTGAGGGGGGGCCAGGGTTTTAATCAAGGCAGCATCAGATTACTTTAGGCTTAAACCTTGGGTTAAAAGTGATCGGGGTGGGCTAAATGTGAGATTAGGGAATCAGGTGAAGTTAATGACAGGATTAACTTAGGTCTACCGGGATTAGTTAAATTATGTAAGGTTGTATTGGGATATGGGTAATTTATATAGTTTTTATTAAAACTAAGGGTTGTTGTATTTAATTAGGGATTTAGTTTATACGGGAAAAGGGTTAATAGGGGTTTATATAATAAAGTTAGTTAATTAATATGAAAAAAGCGGAGAGGGGTAATATTCCTCGGGTAAAAAAGTAAAGTGTAATTTTGGTGCACATGTTTTATACTTAGGATAAAGTGTTTTTTGTAGGTTTCTGGATGAAATGGGATTTAACATGGTATTTCTCAATTTTCATAGCCTAATGGAGTTCAACCTTAGGAAAAAACAGTTTTATTAGGGAAATGAAGGGGGATGGCTTTTATGAAGAGGATTCTAACACTTGATATCCATAAGTCATTAAGTTGAGGGTCCGGTCCCACCAAAAGTCGGAGAAATGCTCTCAGCCTCTTTGACTTGAAGCATTTAAAGTACTAGAAAATGCTTGTGGATAGGAAATTAGTAAATATAGGGGAAAATGAATGAGGGTGAGCTAATCACATTAACTTGTAAACCTTTGTTTTTTCCTTCATAACTGATCATACATGTTAAGATATATCTAAGCATGATGAATGTGTTTTGATCCAATCAACCTTGTAGCTCAGCAACCTTTCTTCTACTTACCCATTTCTTACCCTAACATTTTTCTTCATTTATTTGGGTGCATTTAGGCTAGTAAATCCTTATCTTCTATTTTTCCTTTGAAAAGTAATCTATCTATTTCCAACCTTATATTGTCAAAGGGCTCAGATTAAACTAATGAGCTCCTTTTATTTCTCTACCTATAAACATAAAATTCAAAGTATGAAATAGTCAAGATTAAGCAGTTTGACTTCCATGGGTTGTGGCATGAATAACAAGCTACACAGAATCATTATTATTCATCAAGTAAATAGTAGTGGCATTTAGACTTGCACACTTTCATGGTATATTTTTTCTTTTTGGGGTTCATATATTCTCATTTCTTGACCTTCTCTTTTTCTTTTTGTCCTTTGATATTTCTTTTAGGACATACCCTCTTTACATTTTTTAATTCTAATATAGTAAACATTTGCAAAAAGCAAAGCTATGTATAATATTACAAGGCTTAACCTTAGCCATTAAAGATTATGAATCCTATTATTATAGGACCCTAACATCCCCATGGCTGGAGTATGAAGCGAATGTTGTAATCCCCATGGAGCATGAAATGCCTAGTTCACGCATGGTAGCACCAGTAGATATGGTGGTTTGTAGAGCCTTGAAAGAAGGTATCGCACAACTGAAAGAAGCAGAACACTTTGGACTTGAGGAAGAAATCCAACAAGGAAATTTTAGGCTCCAATAACTTGAGAAAGAATGGGCGTGATTAAGGAAGAGATGTGCTCTGGTAGAAGCTGAAATCAAGAAGTTGGAGGATGAAATGAGGAAATATTTTCTCGATAAAAAGAAAAGGGTGATAAAACAAGGTGCCCATGATCACGCTGACAAGTTTGAGGACTATTGCCATGAATTGATCGGTCTGATGTCTTGGCTTGGACTGCATATTACTAAGAAAATTAACCAGGGTGGTGCATTGTAGATGATAAGGTACACGACACTGCTAGTAATGGTAAAAGGTGGGTATTTCCCAGGAAGAATGATGGACGACCGAAGGAAATCATATACAGGTGGCACGACCACCAGACTAGCCGAGGGAATCATAGTCTTAGTGCTCTAAGTAGTTGAAAGGAAGAGAGGGACTATAAATTATTCTGCCTAGGAGCTGCACGATGTTGGAGTTGCACACAGAAGCAAAGAGTCACAAGGTTCGCAACCGTGCATGGGTGTTGCGTTGCCACATGGATCAGCCAGAAAGTGACCATTGAAGTCACTATTCATGATGGGATGCTCAACTTAAGACCAAATGTAGCGGGCAGTAGGCATTTAAGACGTGATTTATGGGCAAGATTTGCGAAAATCGGCTGCCAAGAGAGCATTAATGAATCGGATTTAGGGGGAGTGGTCGAATTCAAATTCAAAAAGCACTATAAATTACAAGGGGCTGCCCAGCAAACAACACTTAGTCATTTGCGAATTGAGCTATTAAGCATACCCCTGTTTGTTTTGTGTCGAGCGTTGATTGAGCCCCTCAGTTCACGAGTGATATATTTCTAGACAGACATGATGGCAGCTGCTGAGGAAGTTATGGAAATAATAGAAATGACTGTCAAAGAGGTCATGCATGCCCTGACTATGGGGGAGGATCTGAATGCACTGGGATTGTGGTAAAAATCCTAAAATCACCACGCACGCCAATACCAAAGAAGGATAAACAAGCAATGGTTCCCATATGTGTGTCCCTGTGGAGTCCATTGTGCACCAAGCTTTCAATGGAAGATAAGGGGAAGCCATGACCATAGAGACAGATGAAGAAGAAGAAGACCTGGAGGATCTTATCATTAAAGAGGACAAGGACAAAGGCATTAAGGAGGAAACTGAGCCTGCACACCCCCCGACAAAGTTCCTCGCCTATGTGACCCCACGGCAAGGGAAGGCTAAAGTGCCTAAGGACCTTGACGAGACTAAGAACTCGCTCTAGACCCAACTCCTCCTAGACAACATTATTTTTGAGGGCACACGCCTAAGACAAGTGTCAAACTTAAATTTGAAGATTGGGACCTCACTAACCACAAGAAGTTCCCTCACCTTGAAACCTCACACCTTATGAAGACCAAATAGAACACCACAACAGGGGTTATAGAATTAGAGCCGTGAAAGTGGTTGCACAGACTGGAAAAGGCTAGGCTACTTAAACTGCTCTGGGTTCCGCATTTCCACCGTACCCCAATAACTATTTTCATCATCAGGCAGCTGCTCTACCTGGTGCATGATGGGTTTGTGTGGCTGAAGGAGCCCATCCCCATCATGGAAAACTTGATTCACCACATTTCTCGGCTTCCATGCAAAGGAGAGGACCCTCCAGACATCTCAAAAGGGAAGAGCAGTGACTTGGCCATCGCAGAGGCCATGAAGAAGAAATACAAGCTGGTGAAGAAGAGAAGGGGCTATGCCGTATCTAGCATCAACGATAAAGTAATAAGAGTGGCAACCTAGATACTAGTCAGTAAGGTTATGCGCAAGTGTCGCGCGGATGAGATACCCATGCTGGTTGTAGCACTTGCTGAACAGTGAGTGGAGGGGGTCCAATTTAACTAGCCCAAGTTCCTCTGCAAAGAATTCTTGGAGAATTTTTGTGAAGCTCAAGAACAGGGCAAAACGTTCCACTTCGCATGGCTTTTATTGTCCATAGTTCTCATTGTAGCAGAATTACCAAAAGATAGTCAATTCCCCACAATTGACAGGGATTTGCAGGAGGCCGCGAAGTATGCTTCACTCTCGGCCACAAACGATGCTAATAGGATCTGCAACAATAAAATATTTTGTGTGTTCATGGAGATGAACCTCAAAATGGGGATCAACCGCAAGCTACGGTTGTCACCCACTATCTACAACAGCTTGTAGTGTTTTTTGGAATTTAAAGAAAACATCCATAGCATATACATTAGAGTGCACAAGGACCTGACCAAACAATGGAGAAAGCTACCCTTTGTAGCCATAGAAGATGTCATATTTAACATCTTGGAGACATGGCCGCCAGAGTGGCGCACCTGAGACATCACGGAGATAGAGAAGTCTGTGGCACAAAGGATGAAAGAAGAGGCCAAACTACACATCACGCAGTTGGCAGAAAAGAGAAGGAAGGAGGTAGTGGTAGCAGAAGTGTGGGCGGTGCAAAACGTTGCATAGACAACAACTGAACAATAAAAAGCCGCAACAGCAGTAGCAACATAGGAGGCAGCCGCAAAGGCACACGAGGGCCAAACGTCGCCTTCGCATGGGAAGGAAGCAGAGGAAGTAGATGGAGGTGCAGACCCACAAATCGCGTCAATGTAGTTGAAGTGCTAGCACCCAACCGAGCAGACAAAGCCGCGCAAGAAGGTCAAGGCATCGAAGTTGTCTATTGACCCGATCACCCTAGCTGAGCGTGATCTGGAAAACATCAGCGAGATAGTGCATGATGTCACCGCTGAGGCCCTCCAAAATTTTATGCAGGAGAACCAGAGTGTGTTGGGGGCCCTTAGAGCACAGTTGCAGGAGTCGTAGGTGCAACCTCCCCTGGCTAGTACCCTTTCGACTAGCCTCGCAGTTAGGACAATGACGGAAAAATAGATGGTGTGCACTCTAGTGATGAATACTGTAGTGCTGCCAGAAGGGGCACTAGTGACCACAAATGAGGCTGATATGCCTACAATAAGTGCATTGAAGGGTCTTGACATCAACATGGCTGCACTCGCACAAGAGACCTTATATGTTCTCCAGGATGGGATAACTACAAAACTGCGGGCTAGGGAGAGTCGTGCACTACAAGTCCTAAGAAAGTAAAAAATCAACATGGAACAATTGAGCTCGCAGTGTGACGAAGTGCTGTCATAGAATCGATAGTCGATATAGGTAATAGATGAAGCTTGTCAAAGTATCCTAGGGCTAGCCATCCTAGCAGACATACCAGCAGAGGTGCACATCAACAAGTTAGCAGCAGGGGTGTGTGAGGCACGGGAGGAAATGAAAAAGGTTCTACTAGAGCTGAACCTTCAGATCATTGAGCTTCGGTTAAAGGCATAGCTATCCACCCCTGAGGAAGTCAGAGAACAGTGCACTAGCACTATGACAGCAGGACTAGATGAGATTGACAGTGTAGTGGGAGACTGCACCAGCATGTTTGAAGAATCATTTGAGGTCCTCACAACACGCACCTTATGAAGACCAAACAAAACACCATGGTGTGGGCTACAGAATTAGAGCCGTGAAAGTGGTTGCGCAGAGTGGAAAAGGCTAGGCTACTTAAATTTCTTTAGGTGCTGCATTTCCACCACACCCCAATAACTATTTTCGTCATCAGGTAGCTACTCTTCCTGGTACGTGATCGGTGTGTGTGGCTAGAGGATCCCATCCCCATCATGCCAGACTTGATTCATTTCCCAGCTTCCATGCAAAGGAGAGGACCCTGCAGACATCTCGGAAGGGAAAAGTAGTGAATTAGCCATCGCAGACACCATAACGAAGAAATACAAGCTGGTGAAGAAGAGAAGGAGCTACGCCATATCCAGCATCAACGATAAAGTAGTAAGAGTGGCAACCCAAATATTGGCTAGTAAGGTTATGCGCAAGTTCTGCACGAACGAGGTACCCACGCTGGTGGTAGCACTTTCTGAACAGTGTGCGGAGGGGGTCCAGTTTAACTGGTCTGAGTTCCTCTGCAAAGAATTCTTGCAGAATTTCTGTGAAGCTCAAGAACAAGGAAAAATGTTCCACTATGCATGGCTTCTGCTGTACATAGTGCTCATGGCGAGGGAATTGTCGAAAGATAGTCAATTCCCCATAATTAACAGGGATTTGTTGGAGGCCGTGAAGTACACTTCGCTCTAGGCCACAAAGGATGCCAATTGGATTCGTGACAGTAAAATATTTTGGGTTTTCATGGAGATGAACCTCAGAATGGAGATCAACCATAACCCGCCATTGTCGCCCACTGTCTACAATAGCCTGTAGTGTTTTGCAAAATTTAAAGCGAACATCCATAGCATATACATCAGAGTGCGCAAGGAGCTGACCGAAAAATGGAGAAAGCTACCCTTTGTAGCCACAAACAATGTCATATTTAACATCCTGGAGACATGGCCGCCAGAGTAGCGCGCCCGAGAAATCGCGGAGATAGAGAAATTGGCAACACAAAGGAAGAAAGAAGAGGCCAAATTGTGCATCGCGTAGTTTGAAGAAAAGAGAAGGAAGGAGGTAGTGACAACAGAAGCGTGGGTGGAACGGGACACTTCATAGACAACAACTGAACAGGAAAATGCCACATCAGAAGCAATAGCATAGGAGGTAGCTGTGAAGACGCACGAGGGCCAAACATTGCCTTCACATGGCTAGGAAGCATAGGAAGAAGAGGGAGGCACAGACCCACAAACCGCATCTATGTAGTTGAATCATCAGCACCCAACCGAGCGGACAAATCCATGTAAGAAGGTCAAGGCATCGAATTTGTCTATTGACCCGATCACCCTAACCAATGGTGATCTGCACGACATCGGCGAGACAGTGCATGATGTCACCTCTGAGGCCCTCCAAAATTTTATGCAGGAGAACTAGATTGTGTTGGGGGCCCTTCGAGCATAGCTGCAGGAGTTGCAGGTGCACCCTCCCCAGGTTGGTACCCTTTCGACCAACCTCGCAGTCAGTACAACGGTAATAGAAAAAATGGTGCATGCTCAGGTGACGAATACTATAGTGCTTCCAGAAGGGGCACTAGTGACCACAAATGAGGCCAATATGCCTACGGTTAGTGCACTGAAGTGTTTTGGCATCAACATGGCTACACTCCCACCGGAGACCTTATATGTTCTATAGGATGGGATAATTGCAGAACTGCGGGCTAAGGACATCCGCGCACTACAAGTCCTTAGCAAGCAGAAAATCAATATGGAATAGTTGAGCTTGCAACACAACGAAGTGGTTTCATAGAATCAACAGCTAGTACAGGTAATAGATGAAGCTTATCAAAGTGTCCCAGAGCTGGCCATCCTAGAAAACATACCAACGAAGGTGCACATTGAGAGGTTAATAGTAGGGGTGCATGAGGCATGAGAGGAAATGACAAAGGTTCAACTGGAGTTGAACCTTCAGATCGCTGAGCTGTAGTTAAATGCATAGCCATCCACCCATTCAGAAGTTAGGGAACAGTGTGCTAGGGCTATTACAATGAGAGTGGATGAGATTGGAAGTGTAGTGCAAGACTACACCAACATGTTGGAAGAATCATTTGAGGTCCTCACAAATCTACAGGAGGACCCCAACATCTAGAATTTATAGATAGAGGCACGAGAACTCCAATAATAGTATGACAGCATCAAAGGAACTACGCAAATGGTGGCCCTCACTCAAAGGTTCGCGCGGATGCAATAGGACAAAGTGCTAAAAGAGAAGGTGGATGCGGCACGACATAAGGAAGCAATCCTGAAGGTGCGCATCCAGCCTTGGATCGACGAGGCCTTCACCATTACAGCAGAAATTGAAGGCAAGCTCACACACATGTAGGGGATATAGGCACAAAAGTAGAGAAGCACTTCTGACACTGCAGTCTTGGAACAACGCATACAACAGATCCAACAGGAAACAACTCTGTGCACTGCCGACTTTGCAACAGTTCAAGCAGAGTTGGAAGGACTCTACGCGAAGATCTCCATGCTGATAGTGTGACTCGAGAACGAACCATGATGTTTGTGTTGGGGGCCTGTTGGGCATGGAATCCCCCCAAGACATGTTTTGGGGCTTAAAGCCCATGTTTTGACCAAGTCTTTTGTAAAAACTCCACGAATTATGGGCGCGGAGCGTGAAGTTATGATAAAGTCACAGGGTTTTCTACCCTCATTTTGTAATGTAATGTCAGCTTAATAGACCTACCTATGGTCCGTGGACCATTGGATCGTATAAATAGAGTGAGGCTCTAAGTGTAGAAGAAGAAGAAATAGAGAATAGGATAAGAGCATGATGAGTCTAAGTGATTGAGTTGAAGTGTAAAGTGCGTCTTTGTGTTGTAGAATAGGAGAAGGCTCTACAACTGAGTACGCAGAGCCCTAGTACTCCGCATCTGAGTGCGTGGACACCTGCAGCTGAGTGCATAGGGAAAGTCGAGTTTGTAACCGTTGAAAGAATCAATAAAATGAAATTAACATATTTTTGTGCAGCTTTTCCTGTTTTAATATATATGTTCGGGTATAACTTGCAAGTATACTATTTAATTGTTGTGTGAACTCATATGTATGTTTTGTATAACTAATTATAATATAATACATCCAAGTACGCGAAAGTAATCAACTGGTATAGGAAGATAAGTAAGATCTAGGTAATAGTGCAGAGCACGACTCTAGTAGCGTGGAAGCTCCGCAACCCCTAGTTAGGGTTGCACGGAGGTAGTGTAGCAGAATGTGAGGAACATGGAAGTGTGCGAAGTGACCTATGTGTAGGGACAAATAGTGGGATGAGTTGAACCTCTTAGACATCTCAAGGGTGTAGAAGCCTGGTTCTAGCACCCTCCCATATACTTCAGGTGAGACCTCAGTCCACGCTCCACGGACTGTTGCCGAAAGGGCCAGTAGTACAAGGATTTGTTTGACTAAATAACTCCAAACCTTGGTCAAACCCCAACAAGCCAACAATATTTGAGTGACAAGGGCTTCAGATTACTTATCACATGGTCTCTTGATGTAGAAACCCGGTTCTAGCATCCCCCAATAGTGCTTCGAGTGAGACTGCAGCCTGCACTATGTAGGTTGTTGCCGAAAGGGCCAACAGTTAGGGTTTTGTTGTTTGATGAAAATAACTTTGAACCTGGGTCAGGCCCCTTTAAGACAACACTACTTCTTCAACATAATACTTACCATCCAATCAAAATTCTTATCCTATATTTCATGATCAAAATATTTTGGATGCACCTAATATGGTATACCCTGGTGATCAACTACTTCTTGTACCCAAACCTCTTTGCAGATTAGAGTACATATAGTAATGATTATTTTGATATTTCTTCTGAAAAGTTTCCTTTGACAAGTACACATTTCTTTGAGGATAAAGCAGTTATAAAGAAGGGTTCCTTTTGCATCAATCATATATCTACATCCCTATATTATCCTTTTGATGGTGTGGTTTACCCAAATCAATCATATCATTTCCAAGAAAGGGAAGTTATATACGATGAACATTTTGATGATGATGGAATAGAATTACCTTCAACACAATATTACTTATGTTTATACCTATCAATAGATTCTTCTTCTACTCTTTGCCTTCCTCCTGGAGATAAGAACAACTGTACATGATTTTATGCACCTAGTCACCAATTTCCATTGATATTCATCTTAATAGTCCTATGTAAGTTTTCCATGGTAAAGTTTCATTTCCTTTTCTTCCTAGTGTCAAACCAAACCATGTGAACAAGTATTGGACTTGTAGTTCCTTCTCTAGCTTTAGTGAAAATAAATTAGATAAACTTAATACTAACATTTTGCAACAGGATTTACCACTCAATGGTATAGCATCCCAACCAATCCTATGATCTTTTTATCCTTAGAATTTTCTTCAAGCAATAGTAAATGTTCATCCTTATTTCTATGATCCTTTTGAAATACACTTGGAGACATCATTTCATGGGAGTACTCTTGTAGAAAATTTTCATTTGTTAGAAGTAGATGTACATTACTCTATTCTTATTTCTAGTAGCTTTATTATGTTTCCTTTATTAATGCATGTTATATTGTTGATTGTTGTAACAAAGTTAAGGAGATGGTATCACTGAAAATATGCTTATACTTAATTTCTTTTATTTCTACAAAATAATAATGTATATAGTGTGTAGAGTAGGAATATGATTAGTTAGCATAGTTTGGTTTGTTTGTTTGTTTGTTTTTTAATGAATAAAGTAGTCATGGTAATATTAAGCTTATTTCAATCACTGCAAAGTGAGTTGCAATATCTATTTCGTAGCTTTTACTCTTAGACACATAGTGAATAGACAATATATCTTGGTAATGTTACTATATAAAAATTTTAAACATGACTACATCCCTAGTTAGTTAATGGTATGGTCTTTAACCTTAGCTTGTGTGTGTGTTTGCTTTGATTTCATAACATTTTCAAAATTCTAAATGAAGGAATCACATTTCTAAGATACATTAATTGGTCCACATGGGGAAATTTTTACTATGTCTACATAACAATATTTCATTATTTATTTTATTGTATCTTGTATGTTAACCATTTTCCATGGATAACATTGAGACATGGTTCAAGTATTATGAGCCTATTTATATAGATGAACAGATTGTTACTAGTCTGAAGTTTGAATCCCTCCCATACCCTCCACATATAACTCCTTTACCTTGGTTGAAAGTAAGTCTAGTGAGGTCAACCATAAATAGTGTCTCATCTATACCTTAAAACGTGTAAGCCTCTTGTACCACCCCACTCTATTCAGCTAAATGATAAAAGCTAATTTTCAAACATGTTAATATAAAGGGTAGAAAACAAAGAGAGTTGAAAGAACTCATGTGTAGGAAGTGTATGCAAACCCGTCAAGGTACTGAACATGCTTGCTAGAAGTAGGTCAATCAATACATGGTACTGAGACAACTTCACCAAGGTACTGAACATGCCTACTATTAGCAAAGAAATGTCAGAAGAAGAGGTAATTTTACAACGTACATAAGCTAATTCTTAGTTTCCTCCTAGCTTATTTTACAATCCAATAGTAAAATGCTGATTATAAGTTAACAAATATTCCCCAAAACTAGATTCACTAAATTAGCTCTGGAAATTCAAGTACACTTATCGTTTAAACACTCTCGTTTATTCATTTCGGTCTCGTGTGCGATCCTTGGAATGACATGATGTACAAATCTCTTTTGGAAACTTTAATGTATGCTTATCATTTAAACAAGCGATAATTACTTTGACCCCATGTGTTGCCATGTTGTGGCCACAACATCCCCCTTAATTTTTTGAATTTAAGGAGTTCTTCTTATGTATTTTGGTAAAGTTATCTTAAAATCTGTTAGTAGTTTTGGATATGTTCAACATCTTTTGTCTCACCTATATTTGTCTTTTAGTTCCATTGGCCTTATGGTCTTGATAGATCACTAAAGACTTGAATTACTATAACAAACCTTTAAAATCACCTTTAGTAAATAATACCACTTTCACCATAGAGTTCATTGTGTTAATAATAGGGCATCAAAATGTCCATCACACTTTCCTTATGGTAAATCAAAATGGAAAAATAATAGAGCATATCTCATGTTTATGTTTCAAAATTGCAATTGCTATCTTTATAAATAATTGCAAAGGTGACAAAATTTGAGATAAACCACCATCACATTTTCCCTATGGGAAGATGCGATGGTAATGCATAATGGCACATCACATTTTACTCAACAAAGATAAGATGGCAAAGAAGTATCACTTCTTCCTTTGATAAAAGTCCTCTACTGATTAGTTATAACCAAAGTAAATTTTGTAATGATGGATAAAAATAACAAAAAGAAAAAGAAAAAAAAAAACTAATTGCTCCATGATCATCCATCACATCACAGTTATTATGTAATCCCTCCATACATATTTTGTGATTACCCTTTGATAGAAAGAATTCCAACCTTTATGTCATCACAATTATAATGTTTATTAATTAATGGGTTTGCTTAGTTCAAAATGATGCTTGTAATTTCAATATGAATTGATTTTCTATTACGAGATGAATTATGCAATCCAAGATTATTGCATATGGTTTTTCTAGAAGGTGATGCTTGTTTCTAGCTATTTCCAACAATAGATTTTTTTAACATGTTGGCTTGTTTGCCTATGAATCAATGAGGGATCCCACAAGTTTTGGCCTGAATCTGAAATCTTCTCTGCTTCAATTCGGAGCTCAAACAACTGAAATGATTAAAACAACTACAGATTCTTCTAGTAAAGGTCTGAATTGCATAAAAAAGTGCTAATTTTGGACTTTTGTGGAATAATTTTCCCAACAATCTTAGAGTCAGCAGAATCTTGGATGAAAATTGGCATACACCCCAGAAACTATTCAAATAAGAGTTTGAATCTTGAAATAAGGTGGGGCGGTTCTATTATTACAGAATATAGAAGCGAGCGTGGTAATATTGTTTCATTTATTTTGTGGGCTGCAACAAAGGGGAATTCTGCAGTGTTTTGTTTATTCATTTGAACTATTGTAATTAACAAGAATCTTCTTGTATAATAACAATAGTTTTGGTCTCTATCATGTGATGGTTTCACCCTACTATTTTATCATGTCATGTTGCAGCTAAAGACTGCAAGGTCTATGTATATGCAATCATTAGAGCTTATAATAAGATTTTAATTACTTGCACTATTGTTATTTTTTGTTTTATTTTATATTAATTGATGTCCTATGTAAAGCTACCTTTATAGGTCTAAATGGGTTTAAACTAGAATTGATAATGGATTTATGGTGTTTTATTTGCAGTGGCTAAATACATATTTATTTTCTCATTTCAATTTTATCTTCTGTTATCCTATATTGAATAAAATAATTATTTCTTTTGTTTGATATATATTTTATAGTTGATCCATTTTTACATGATTGTATATGGTTGTGTGCGTGCGTTGTTTGATAATTATCTGTTAGAATCTTTTCATTGTATATTTTCCTTAACCATTTGTAAGACATTAAACTATTTTGCTGAGATGCAAATTAATCCTAACCCTTGATACAATCATAGTCCCTTAACCTTTCTATTAGATATTTATGCTCTTGATTAGGAGTAAGGCTATCCTTCTTCAAACTGAGATAGGTTTTCCTTCATTCACTTAGGATTACTCTGCATTGGCCCTTGCATTCATTCTTTTCACTCTTTGAAGTCCCCTTTCGTAGTATCAATCCTCATCGTAGCTAGAATTAAACCTAATTTTACTCACCTCTAAGGGATCATGTTTTTCAAAGGAATAACATACAGGTGATTCCTTTCCCTTGATTTTGTTAATAATAATAAACTCAATATGATACAGTAACAAGCTGAAGGAATTTTACATAGATTGTTGTACATACATGATAACATAGGCTAGGTTATCCTTAGGCTAGTCTTAGGGTAAGGGTAATTGGAGACCCATTAAATAAGCCAAAATCACCATAGTAAATGGATAAGGGTTTAATTGGGACCCTCTTCACTCCTAATTTTGGATATGGTCATTTATAGCCATCAATATTTTTGGTGCTAGAAGGAGGGTCACAGATACTTAAGTTGTGTAAAGTCTTTTTCTAAAAGAGTTTAAATAATCATGACTCCTTTACATACTACTACCTGAGATCACGCTTTTAACTCATGCATACCTAGTGAAAGCATGCCCAAGAAATATCTTGAATCTTCATCGAAATTGTGATTTCACGGTGAGAGTGAAATTTCTTCTTTAGATCATCTTTATATATTTGCAGACAAATCTAACTTTTTAATATGACTAATGACGATGTGATTTTTAGGTTGTTTTCCTTCACGTTCTGAGGATGGATTTAAGAATGGTTCAATGCTCTACTGGCTCATTCCATATATTCATGGAACCACTATATGATGATGTTTCTATCAACACATCAGAACTATGATTATGATGGTTTTTATTTAGAAATAAGAAATCTTAGTATGCATGAATATGAACCAATCAATGATTTTTATACTTGATTTAAATAATTTAGTTTTAGATTTCGCCTCAAATATCTTCATTCAGATGAGGAGATACTTCAATGTTTTCAATTTCTTGTTTTGTCTTCTTATGAGCATAATAGATCTAATAAGGATGAACAAGAGAATCTTGATGCTTCCCTCATTGCCGTTGAACCCTTTAATGAATTGGAAATTTTTATAAACTTGCAATCACTAGGAGTTTCTTTTACGAATTTTCCGAAAAAGTGATTGAAGAATTCATATATGGATTTGAAGAAATATATGTAACATCTATTAGTGGTTGTGATCATCCTCAAGCAAGTTCAATAGAAATATATACACCTCAATATCTAACTAACATTGATAGTTCTTCTTTAGGAGTTAACCTAAAACTAGTTCTTCTTCAACAAAAAACATACCATTTAATCATAATCCTTATCCTAGATTTCGTGATGAAAATATTTTGGATGGACCTTATATGATATACTCTGGTGATCAATTACTTCTTGTACCTATAGCTATTTTGATATCAAAGTACATCTAGTAATGATTCTTTTGATCTTTCTGCTGAAAGTTTTCCTTCAACTAGTACATATTTCTTTGAGGATCAAACAATTGTAGAGAATGATTCCCTTCCCATTAGCCATATTTTTGAGTCCCTATGTTATTCTTTTGATGGCTTGGTTTACCTAAATCAATCATATCATTTTCAAGAAAGGGAGGTTAAATGCAATGAAAAATTTGACAATGATGGCATATAATTACCTCCAACACAAAGTGGTTTAGGTTTAGACTTATCAATAGATTCTTCTTCTGCCCTTTCCACTCCTCCTGTAGATAAGCACAACCTTACATGCTCCGATGCACCCGATCACCAAGTTTCCAGTGATATTCATCTTAATAGTCCTATGGAAGCTTTCCATGATAATGTTTCGATGCCTTTTCTTCCTAATGTCAAATACAACCATGTAAATAAGTCTTGGTCGTGCAGTTCCTTTTATAAAGTTAGTGAAAATAGAATAGATAATATTAATACTAACATTTTTCCACAAGCTTTAGCACTCAAAGGTACAACATCCCAACCATGCCTACCATCTTTTTCTCCTTGGAATTTTCTTCATGCACTAGCAAATGTTTATCGTTATTTCGATGATCCTTTTGAAATACACTTGGAGAAATCATTTCAAGGGAGGACTCTTGTAAACAAATTTCATTTGTTAGAGGTACATGTACAATACCCTGATGCTATTTCTAGTAGCTTTATTATGTTTCCTTTATTAACATATCTTATATCGTTGATTGTGGGAATAAATTTAAGGAGATGGTTTCACTAGAAATATGCTTATACCTAATTGGTTTTATTTCTAAAAATTAATATTGTATGTAGTATATAGAATAGGAATAAGATTAGTTAGCATAGTTTGGTTTGTTTTGTTTTGTTTTCTAAATAAAGAAGTCATGATAATATTAATAGTAATTCAATCACTACCAAGCAAGTTGCTATACCTATTTCTTAACTTTTACTCTTGAACACATTCTGAATAGATAATATATCTTGGTAATGTTACTATAACGAAATCTTAAACATGACTACATCCCTTGTTAGGTAATGGTTTAATCTTTATCCTTATTTAGTCTGTGTGTGAGTTTTTTCTTTGATTTCATAACATTTTCAAAATCCTATATAAAGGAATCATATTTCTAAGCTATATCAGTTGGTCCACACAGGGAAAATTTTACTCTATCTACATAAGAGGATTTCATTATCTATTTAATTATATATTTTATGCTAACCATTTTCCATGATGAACATTGAGACGTGGTTCAAGTATTATGAGCCTATTTATATAGAGGAAAAAACTCTTACAAATTTGAACTTTGAATGCCTCCCATACCCTCCACATAAAACTCCTGTACTTTGATAGATAAAAGTAAGTCTAGTGAGGTCAATCATAAATACTGTCTCACATATTTCTTAAAATGCATAATCTTCTCGTACCACCCTGCCCTCTTCACCTAAATGATAAAAGATTATTTTAAAGCATGTTAATATAAAGGGTAAATAAAGAGAGTTGAAATCACTCACATGTGGGAAGTGTATCAAACCCATTAGGTTACTGAACAAGCTTGTTGGCAACATATCAATGCGTACATGGTACAAAGACAAATTCGTCGGGGTATTGAAGAACCCTGCTGGCAACGAAGCAGTGTCAGAAGAAGATGTGATTTTATAACATATGCATGCTAATATTTATTATTCTCTTTGATTATTTTATCTTCCAATAGTATATTATTGATTATAAGTTAATAAATATTCCCCAAAATTGGATTCACTAACTTATAACTGGACATTCATGTACCCTTATCTTTTAAACACTCTCATTTTTTTATTTTTGTCTCGTGTGGGATCCTTGGAAATGACATGATCTACAAATATATTTTGGAAACTTTAATTTGTTCCTATCATTTAAACCAAAGATAGCTACTTCATCCCCATGTGTCGCCAACTATTGTGTCCACAACACCCCCTTACAATTTTTGAATTTAAGAATTTCTTCTTATGAATTTTGGTGATTTATCTTAACATATATTAGTATTTTTGGATGTGTTAAACTACTTTTGGATTTCCTACATCTCTCTTTTAGTTCCAATGGCCTTGTGGTCTTGATAGCTCATCAAAGGCTTGAATTGTTGTAACAAACCTTTGAAATCCAATTCGTCAATCATATCACATTCACCATAGTGTTAATTGTGATAATAACGGGGCATCAAAACCTCTGTCACACTCTCCTTATGGTAAGTCTTGATGGAAAAACAATCAACTATATCACATGTTCATGTTTTAAAATTGTGATGGCTATCTTTATAAATAACTGCAAAGGTGACAAAATTTAAGATAAACCACCATTTCATTTTCCTTATGGGAAGATGCAATGGTAAAGCATAATGGCACATTGCATTTTTCCCAAAAAAATATCCAATGTAAAAGAAGTATCACTTCTTCCTTTGATCACAGTTTTTTACCGATTAATTAAAACCAAAGTAAATTCTATAATGATGCATAACAATAAAAGAAAAGAAAAAAAACCTGTTGTTCCATGGCTAACCATCACATCACACTTATTACTTACTCCCTCCATACAACTTTTGTGATTACCCTTTGATTAAGAGAATTCCAACCTTCATGTCATTGCAATTATAATTATTATCAATGCATAGGTTGCCTTAGCTTGAAGCGATGCTTGTAATTCCAATATGAATTGATGTTTTGTTACTAGATGGATTACGTAATCTTAGATTCTTGAATATGGTTTGGGAGGAAGGTGATATTTGTTGTTGGTGTTTTATGAGGATAGAAAAAAAATCTTAATAAGTCGGCTCAAATCTCTATGCAATGAGGAGGAATCCCAAGAGATTTGGGTTTAATTTTAAATATTCTAGGCTTCAATTGGGAGCATAAACAATTAAAATTATTGAAACAACTAGAAATTCTTCCAGTAAAGGTCTGAATTGCATAAGAAAGTGCTAATTTTAGACTTGTATGATGCACTTTGATCAACAAGATTGAAGTCAGAAGAATCTTGGATGAAAATTGGCATACACTTTGGAAACTATTTAAACACGTATTCCACTCTTGGAATAAGGGGTGGAGTGGATCCATTATTACATAATGTATAAACAAGTGTGGCACTATTGTTTCATTTCCTTTGCAGGGAAATTTTGTGTTGTTTTTAAATTCATTTTCATTGTTGTAATTGACTAGAAGTTTCCTATAGAATAATAGTAGTTTTGGACTCTACCAAGTGATGGTTTTACACAACTATTTGGTCATCGCATGTTGGATCTAAATATTGCAAGGATTATGTATATACAAGCATTGGATCTTATAATAAGATTTTCATTACTTGCACTACTTTATTGTTTTATTCTCTTGTTACTATTCTTTGAATGATAGGTTCCATTTTGGATCCAATCCTACTCAGTTAGTATAAATGATTTACATTAACACTGTTAGGATTCCAAGAAACTCTCCTAGGTTGTAGCTTGAAGATGCTTGGTAACATATAAATTCAGCTATTGTTGCAAGGTTTAATGGAAGGAATGATGGTTTGGTTCAAGCCATATAACCACTTCTACTCTGTTTCACTCTAGACATGCATGAACACCCTCAAACAACAAGGCTTTAGACCACTAATGCTCACAGTTTAGATATTAAGTGAATATGGAGAATGTTAACCACACCAGTGGATGCATAAGACCATGTGATGGTCGACTGCAACTAGCATAGAAACCTTCAAATCTAATCTATTAATGCAAAGGTAGGATGACAGCTCTCCTACATTAGATAGAAAGAAACCTAAACAACCTATTCAGTGATGCATTCAATATTCTAGCATAGAGATAAGATGACAGTTATCTAGTGCTAAACATCAAGATATCAAGAACACAGCATATCAAGCACAAGCTTAGAATAAAGGAAAATGGACAGTGAGTGGTTAACAACAAAAGAAGCTTGTATTTGCTGAAAATAAATATGAGACGCTGCAAGTGACAAAGTGTCTACAGTCTCCAGAAGTTGAACCTTACATCAAATGCCAACCCTCATTACATATTTCTTATGGGTATTTATAAGCTCAATGGAACTTGGCTATTTAGGTATGGAGGGGTCTTAATTGACCACCAACTACATTTAACTTCCTGATGGAGTCTTTGAACGAGGTTGCTTGCTTCACTGTGTAAATCTGATCTGCACAACTGTTATGCTGTCCTTTAGGCAGTTGGAGTGCTTGTACCAGTGGAATCCATGACTGATAAATTCAGTTACAGAGTAATGCTATGTCCTTTTCTCCTTTGGCCATGCTTTATGTTAAATATGGTTGTTGGGGGTCCGAATTTTGTTAGTTGAGCATAGTGGGTTATCCCCTTTTTTGGGCAACAGAATGGTCATAGGACGTGGAATGCATGGATATGAGGAAGATTTGGATGAGCAAAAATAATGACCGTCAAATTGGGGAAATGGATGGTGGAGATGGCTTGGCGGAGGCTATCAGTCGAGGGGGGAGTGGGGTGTGTTAGGGCCGTTGTATCTTCAGTGGATAGATTAGACAATCATCGGGCATTGGAGTTGCATGGGTGTTTAACAGGCGAGGGTGATTTGGTCCAGCAATAACGGTTTTCATCACACTACTTTTGGGCGCTAAGTGGTAAATGCTCGAGGCCAAGCAATTCCATTCAATGATCAACACGTAATGGTGGATGAGAGAGAAAAACCACTCCCATCGGGCGCTATCACTCAGTCAAGTTGCCGGCGTGATGAATGCGAAGACCGTCGAATCTCTATTGAGATGATCTGACGGTGGAGAGTGCTAGAGCGAGTCACCTTTATTGGGTGTGATAGGAGCCATTGGATCGACAAGGGTGATCAATGGTGGGGATGCGGCGTGGCGAGTTACGAATGCACAAAGACATATGGTAGGGTTTTATGGTTGGTTTGGGGTTTCATGCTTGGGGCTAAGGTCAAATGGGGTTACTTTGTCAGATTTAGGAGGCAAATAGGGAAATGGAGGTGGTGGAGAGTAAGCGGGGTAGGAGGAGAAGGGAAAATGACCCATGTGGGGCCCCTTTGAAGACACCACCAAACAAACCAAGCTTTTCTCTGACATTAGAAAGCTAGCGCTGCATAGCAGGGCTAACACTGACTCCTTCTGGGGATGAAATCCTCCCTATGAGGTTTCAAGAACCATAGGCCACTGCCTTTCACACAAAAACAAGATCAACAATATTTCCTAGTGTTCCATTGGGCATGGAGTCTAATTAAGCCTACACTAAACTTTGTAAAAGAACATATTTACAATGTTGAGGCCTAAAGGCCTTAATTAACATAAACTTTCAAGAACTACCCATTGACTAGGCCATCAAAAATTGCTTCTCCTTCCATACTTTGCAACATGAAGGTGTTGTTCCTCTGGACCTAAACAATGAAAAAAGGTCTGGTCCACAGAGCATCAAACTTCCCATGATTGCCTTTCTTTTCCTTCTGTGCATCCCACTTAAGAACCAAGTCTCTAATTTGAAAATTGTCCATCTTTGCCTTTCTATCAAAGGCTTCCTTGATTCTCTTTTGATGTGCTGCAAACTTTTCAATCAATTGATCTCTGATTTGATGTACTTCAGCCAAGTCACTAATCCTCTTTGCCATGTCATTTTCCTCATTCTACTCTTCCTGCAAGAACTTAGCCATAGGGAGGGTCAACTGGATTGGGAATACAGCCTCAGTGCCATATACCAGCTTGAACGAAGAATTCTCTGTGGATTTCTTGGTGGCCACCCTGTCAACCCACAATGCAAGCTTCAGTTTGGAATCCTGGTTCCTTTTGTTGTCTTCCAACAGCTTTTTGACTATCCGTATCAGGCTCTTATTGGATGATTCTGCTAGACCATTACCTTGAGGGTAATATGAGGTGGAATGCACTAGCTTAATGCTCATTGAGTCATACATGTCCACAAGCTCTTTTGCCCTAAAGGCTGCTCCATTGTCTGTAACCAATTTGTGTGGACAACAAAACCTGGTAAAAATGTTTTATGTCAAGAACTTCATGACAACATGGTGATCATATTTCCTAGTAGGGATGGCTTCAATCCATTAGTGAAGTAGTCAGTGGCTACTAAGATCCATCTATGTTGGCCACTAGAATGTGGATTAATTTCTCCTATGAAATCCAAGCCCCACTGCTGGAAAGGGCCACTGGTATATATTGGCTTCAAGGGTAAGGACTTCAACTATTGTTTTCCTTCAAACCTCTGACATTTGTCATAGGATCTTACAAATGAAAAGACATCAGAAAATAGAGTGGGCCAATAATACCCAGCTCTGAGGATCTTGTGGGCTATGGTTTTCCAATAGTGATGTCCTCCACAAATGCTAGAATGAAACTGATGCATGACCTCCACAAATTGTTCCTTGTCCAGACATCTTAAAAGGATTCCAAATGGATCCCTCCAATAAAGCAAGTTTTAATGAATACAAAACTTGGCTGCTTTGAGCTTAATAGTCCTAGCTTGGCTTGAACTAAGGCCTGGGAGAACTTCTAGATTTAGAAAAAATTGAGATATTCTAGAATACCACTCACAAGAAGCTATATTTTCAGCCAACAACTAGTCATGTACTTGTCCTACTATTGCTTCTTTTGTCTGTCCATCTTCCGAATTTGTACCCATGTAGTTTATGTCAAGCATCCTGCAATTTTCTTGAGCCATCAGCTGAGCAAGGCCTAGGCCCTTGAGAAGCTTGGTGGGCTTCAATTCTATGTTCAATTCAATAAGATTTTCAACCCATTTAGCCCTTCTTCCATCAACATCTGGCTGCATTAGGACATTGTTTACTGAAGCAGAGGGCACATATGCAATTACCTTGGAGTGTAGAATGTAGATTCGAAAAGCTTTTAAAGATTTGATAAGAGCATAAGTCAGTTTTTCGATAATATTATATTTTAGTTCAACATCCCTTAAGGATTTGCTGAAAAATGCCATTGGATGCTCTAAATGTCCATCATCTTTCTACAATAAGACTGCTATAAGGGTGTCACCGGAAGCGAAGGAGAAGATATGGAACTCCTTGCTATAGTCTGGGCTGATTGAAGTGGGAGCTTCCATAATAGCTCTTTTGATGGCTTCAAAAGATCTTCTTGCTACATTAGTCCAATTGATCTCTGATCCCTATTTCAGCATAGAGGTGATTTGTTTTACCAATTCTGCAAAATTAGGAATAAACCTCTTTACAAAATTTATTTTTCCCAGAAAGGATTGGATGTCCTTTTTTGATCTTGGGACAGACAAGGTCTATATCACTTTCACTCTCTCTGGGTCAATCTTGGCACCTACAGCATAAACAATGTGTCCTAGAAGCTTGCCCTCTTCTAAAGAAAATTGTGACTTCTTAGGATTCACTTATATCCTAAACCTTCTTCACTTCAGAAACACTTTCCTCAAATGTTGCAAATGATGTTGATGGTTGTTGGAGTATACTGTTATGTCATCTAGGTATACAAGGACCAACTTATCCTTTTCTCCTACAAACACTATATCCATGGCTCTCTGAAAGGTAGCCCCAACATTGATTAGCCCAAAAGGAATTTTAGAGTACATAAAAGTGCCCCAAGGAGTGGTGAAAGCAGTCTTTTCTTGGTCATCTGGATGTACAACAACTTGGTTATACCGTGAAAATCCATCCAAGAAAGACATAACTTTGGCTCTTGAAACTTTCTATAGAAAATGTTCCATCTTTGGCAGGGGATAGTTGTCCTTTCTGAAACATTTGTTTAGGTTCCTGAAATCAACACACAGCCTAATTTCTCCACTTTTCTTCCTCACCACTACCAAGTTGGCTACCCACTTCGAATATCTCAGAGGAACTATGATTTTGGCAACCAACAACTTCTTTATTTGTTTTTCAAACAGAGGGAGGAGCAAAGGATTAATGGGTCTCAGCTTTTGTTTGAAAGGAATGGTGTCTTTCTACAATGGGATCTTATGATGGATGATATTTTTGTCATAAGTTTTAAGATCACTGTATTTCCAGGCAAAGACATCAACAAATTGCTTCATTAAGGTGCAGTACTCAGAACTTTGGGCAGCAAACAAATGGGTGGACAGATTTATATACTTTGGATGATATGGACTTCCTATGTTATGCCTATGGATAACAGAGTGATTTTCCTTTTGGGCAGCCTTATGAGGCACATTGTTATGGTCAAACAGATTCTCTAGAGGCACTAGCCCTTTAGGTATATGATTGCTAGGCAACCGTACAATATTGTCTTGGTCAATTTTATTCCTTAGCTGGGGCTGGGGACATTCCTCCAAGGTTTCATTCTCTTGATCAATTTGCATTTCAAATAATTCATCAATGATTTACAGAAACCTATTTACTTCATCATCATCGTTAAAGAATTTCCAGTGCTAGACATTATCAGGCAAGGATGGTCTATATTTTATCTCGACTTCATAAGCCAATCTAGGGGGCATGGGAGGAATGAACATGTTAGCAAAAACAACAAGGTAATCAACAAGCTGATTTTTCACTCTAGGAATATATGAGATACAAAAGCTATCAAAAGCATCTTTGAGTCTCTATATCTCATCTTTGTATGCTTTCAACCTCGGGTGCCTTGCTTGGAACATTTTGTTCACTTGTTGAATGATGAGATCAACATCTCCAAACACCTTTATGTCTCTGATTCCAATGTCCTTGGTAGTGTTTAAGCCCAATATCAGAGCCTCATACTATGCTATATCGTTGGTGACCTGAAAAGTTAGTTTAAAAGATAGATGTGTGCTTTCTTGTTTTGGAGACACCAACACCACTCTTGCTCCTATAGTTTCCTTTGAATAGGCTCCATTAAAGAGCATATCCCAAGCTTGTGTCCCTTCCTCTTCCATGGCCTGGCATACTAGTTTCTTGAGCTACACCAAGGCCCTATGGGATTCTTCAATTTGGAGAATACATGCTCCAAAATCAGTGTCCAGCTGGGCTTCCCTGTATAGTCTTATGCTTTCTCCTCCAAAAACTGGGATAGTGGCATAAGACAAGTCATTTTTCAATGTCCCACCCAACCTCTTAATCCACCTCTGGAAAGTAGCATACCAAACTTAGGGGGGACATCTGCTACCACAATATCCATCATCATGCTTTTCATGGGTAGCTGAGTTAGGGTGATAGCCAAGTCTTTGATTAACCCCAGACATTTCACATTCCTTGAATCAAAGGAGAACAACTCATGATAAGGTCTGGTAATATCAAGGCCTAACTTTTCCATGACATCTTTGGGCATTAGATTATGGCTGGCATCTATGTCCAGCAGAAAGTTTTGGAGGATTTTATCATGAATGGTCATGGAGACATAAAATGATGGGGAATTGTCATCAGCAGGTTCAGTCATTGGGCTAAGCACAACTACAGGTTTATCATCTTGTAAATTCACATAGTCATTGGATGCTTGTGTGGATTTTAGCTCAAGGGCATCAAGAATGGGCTTCTTAAAGACCTCACTCTTTACAAGTTCTATCAGAGGTACAGATATTTTCAACTTCTGGACTTCTGATTCAAAACTGAAAGGGGAAGGAGACTTGTCAGGGCCCCTTACCTCTTGGGCTGGTGCTTTCAGGATGATAGGATCAGCTATCAGCCGCTTCTGCTTGCTAACCTACTGCTCTGAGGGGACTGCATTCCTTTGAGCAGGATTCTCTCTAGCATTACTCGTTCTTGACCTCAAGTTATATCTTTGTTGATCTTCAGTCTGTAGAACAACTTCTCTGTCCCACTCTTGACTGGTCTAGTCCCTGAATAATGACTCCTAGTATGTAGCTTACATCAAAAAGGCAGTATTGCCCTTGTCTTCCATGCAGTGAATCTCATCCTCTTCATCAAACTGCTCCTCCTCCATGACTACATTCTGGAAAGGAGTCTTAACCCTTTGTTCTTCACTGGCCTCTTTGCCCCTCTGAATGATCTACAATTGTTCATTTTCTCTTCTGTATGGATTTGGATTTCTAGGAGAAAATGTATTAGGAAGCCTCGCTTTCACAGAACTCTGCTCAAGCTTTAGTTTGGATATAATTTCAGCAGTCAATGAGTCTATCATTTTCATCATTTTGTATATTTTTAGCTTTGAAGGTGAAGAAGAAGAAGAAGACTCACCTCTCTGCCTCCTTCTATCAGCATGTCCTTTGAGTTTCTCTGCAGCCATGATATTGGATTCTACTTCCAAGGTTGCATATTTCATTTCAGTCAGAGAAGCACATCTTCTCTCTCTTAACAATAGGCATAAATCATAATCAAAGGCATTAGAATAGGTGAGTTTGGTAGAGGTGGGGGTAGGCTTCACTTCTGTTGGTATCTTGCTATACATACGATTGAATCTTTTATTAAAGTCAGACAATGACTCCCCATTTTCCCTTTTTAGGTTGCCAAACTCAGTATGGTAGTATAGTAGGTCTTTCTTATCTCCCTAATTCTTTAAAAACACATCGTCTAATGCTTCAATGTCTGCTATAGACCTAGGGGTTAGCCCTCTAAACCACTTTCTAGCCTCTCCATCAAGGTTTTGGACAAATACTCTCATCCACACATCATATTCACTGCTATCTAGGTTATCAACATAGCTATAAAAATACTTAAGGTGTTCTTCAGCTGTTACTCCCACTGTCCCAGTGAACTTAGGCATGTATTTCTGATATTCTCCTGTAGGCATGGCATTCAAAGGAATAGGTAGGAACAGTGGTCCATATCTAGCAACTATGATTCTTTCCATTTTCATGGGTGCTTATGGGCCTGCCATGACTGGGGTAGATGGAAGGGTACTAGCAGTTTGGATGACAGAAAGCTGAGAAATGAATGACAGGGCTAAAAGAATATTATGGACAGGAGGGGAGGTTTTCTATAGGTTAATATCCGAAGCAGAACTTATTGAACTAGGAGCTTTATGAATATCTAAGAGTATTTCTTCACTAATAGTGCTAGGATCTATATTTTCAACATGTGCATGCTCAGTTACAAGCATTTCTTGCAGAGATACACAAGATTGTTTAGGCTTACCTAATCCTAATGCTCCTTTTCGTGATATCTTTCTTTGCTTGAAAATCTTCTCAGGGTCTGGCACTGGATCAGCTAATGATTTTTGAGGATTTCTCCAAGTGTGTCTCACAAATTGAGCCAGAACTGTGACGTGGAGTCGACAAAAGGTTAGGCCTCTAGTAGAGTCGCTGGATAGATGATTACAACCAAAAATGTGTCCAGAATTTGTCTATCATCAAATTCGGATCTGTGTCGTTCTCCCAAGGAAGATGAGCTTCAATCTCCTCTCCCCGGCAATGGCTCCAATTATGTGGGGATTCCAAGAAACTCTCCTAGGTTGTAGCTCAGAGATGCCTGGTAACATATAAATTCAACTATTGTTGTAAGGTTTAATGGAAGGAATGATGGTTTGGTTCAAGCCAGATAACCACTTCTACTCTATTTCACTCCAGACATGCATGAACACCCTCAGACTACAAGGCTTTAGACCACCAATGTTCATAGTTTAGATATTAAGTGAATATGGAGAATTCTAACCACACCAACAGATGCACAAGACCATGTGATGGCGGGCTGCAACTAGCACAGAAACCTATGAATCTAATCTATTAATGTAAAGACATGATGACAGCTCTCCTGCATTAGATAGAAAGAAACCTGAACAACCTATTCAGTGATGCATTTGATATTCTAGCACATAGATAAGATGAGAGTTATCTAGTGCTAAACATCAAGGGATCAAGAACACAACATATCAAGCACAAGCTTAGAATAGAGGAAAACGGACAACGAGCAGTTAACAACAAAAGAAGCTTGTATTTGTTGAAAATGAAGATAAGACACTGCAAGTGAAAAAGTGTCTACAGTCTCCAAAAGTTGAACCTTACATGCCAACCCTCATTACATCTTTCTTCTAGGTATTTATAAGGTTACATTAGAATGTTACCTGGACTTTTAGGTATGGAGGGGTCTTAATTGACCACCAACTACATTTAACTACCTGATTGAGTCTTTGAACGAGGTTGCTTGCTTCACTATGTAAGTCTGATCCGCACAATTGTTGTGTTGTCCTTTAGGTGGTTGTAGTGCTCGTACCAATGGGGTCCATGACTGATAGCTTCAGTTACAAAGTCGTGCTATGTCCTTTTCTCCTTTGGCCATGCTTTATGTTAAATATGGTTATTGGGGGTTCAACTGTTGTCAATCAAGCATAGTGGGTTATCTCCTTCTTTGGGCAACAGAATGGTCATAGGACATGGAATGCATGGATAGATGGACGATTTGGGTGAGCGAAAAGAATGACTGTCAAATTGGGGAAATGAACGATGGATATGGCTCAGTGGAGGCTATTGGTCGAGGGGGGAGTGGGGTGTGTTAGGGCCATTGGATCTTCAACGGATAGATCTGATAGTCATCAAGTGTTGGTGTTTCACGGGCGTTTAATAAGCGAGGATGGTTTGGTCGGGCAGTAATAGTTTTCATCGCATTGCTTTTGGGTGCTAAGTGGTAAATGCCTAGGGCCAAGCAATTCCATTCAATGATTGACACGTAGTGGCAAATAAGAGAGAAAAACCACTCTCATCGCGCACTATTTCTCGGTCACGTTGCCGGCTCGATGAATGCAAAGACTATTGGATCTCTACAGAGATGATCTAACAGTGGAGAGTGCTAGAGCAGGTCGCCTTTATTGGGTTCCAAGGGAGCCGTTGGATCAGCGGGGGTGATCAACGGTGGGGATGTGGCGTGGTGAGTTACGAATGTGCAAGGACATATGGTAGGGTTTTATGGTTGGTTTGGGGTTTTTCAGTTGGGGTTAAGGTCAAATGGGGTTATTTTGTCAAGTTTAGGAGGAAAATAGGGAAACAGAGGTGGTGGAGAGTAAGCAGGGTAGTAGGAGAAGGGAAAATGACCCATGTGGGTCCCCTTTGAAGACACCACCAAACATAACAAGCTTTTCTCTGACATTAGAAAGTCAGCGTTGCATGACAAGCCTAACAAATACTATCATTAAATACTTTTCTTTTATTTTATATTAATTGATGCCTTGTGTAAGGCTACATTTGAAGGGATAAGTGGGTTTAAACCGGAAATGATAATGGATTCATGGAGTTTTATTTGCAGTGGCTAAATAGCTATTTATTTTCTCATTACAAGTTTATCTTGTGTTATCCGATATTGAATAAAAGAACTATTTCTTTTGTTCAATATAGATTTTATAGTGGATCCATTTTTTCATGATTATGTTTGGATATATGCGTGAGTTGTTTTGATAGCTATTTGTCAGAATCATTTCATTGTATACTTGCTTTAACCATTTGTAATACATTAAACTATTTTGGTGACCTCAAATAAATCCCAACCCTAGATACAATCATAGTTACTTACCCTTTCTATTAGATATCTATGCTCCTGATTAGAAGTAAGGCTATCCTTCTTACAACCAAGATAGGTTTTCCTTTGTTTACTTAGGATTAGTCTACATTGACATTTGAATAAATTATTTTCATTCTTTCAAGTCTCCTTTAATAGGATCAAGCCTCAATGTGGCTCGACTAAGCCCTAATTTCAATAACTTGTAAGGGATCATCTTTTTCAAAGGAATATTGTACAATTGATTCTTTTTCATTAAGTTTGTTAATAATATTGAACTTAGTATTATACACTAACAAACTGGAGGAATTTTACATAGATAGTTGTACATACAAAATAACATAGGCTACATTAACCTTAGGCTAGTCTTACGATAGGGGTAACTAGAGACCCATTGAACCAGTCAAAGTCACCATACCAAATGGATAAGGGTCTAAGTGGGTCATTGATCGGATGATCTCCTTAATCTTGGATATGGTCATTTTTACCCATTAACAAATAGAAAATGGGAGTAGGTCAAATGAATGTTAATTAAGTTATGGAAAGTATGCCTAAGGGAAGGCACTTTTACTCAGTTATGAGGATGACTAGAATAGTTTATGTGCCTAGTGGGTATGGGAAGGGGAATATTGACCTAAAGTTACTTCCCATCTTGATATGGGAAAACAAACCTAAGATGGATGAGATTTGGTTTACCTTTTACTCTTATGAGGCACTTGTATTTATGCTCCTAAGACTAGGTTCACCCCAAGATAATTTAGGAGGTTAGAATGTGAAGGTGAAGAGTTTTTCTTCGAAGAAATTTGTTAAATATAGGAAATTAAGATAGCATGTTGTTCTTACTTTAACCAGTTTCTCATATAATGGGGTGGCCCCCCTCCTTAGCTAGCCATCTTTTGTAACATTATTATGTAGTTGTATTTTTATTTGAATTCTTTTATATCTATTAATTCCTCTGTCTCATCTTTCACAACTCTAATATCTAATTATGTTATTTACACAATGTTGCATCTTTTCATTTAATTAGGTTAATTACATAGCGTTACAACTCTTGATCTCATACATAGTTGCAACTCTTACAGTTCTAATATGCAATTTTATTATTGCTATAACTCATGTGATGTAGGTCACATTTTAAGTTTAATTCTACAACTCACATTAATATAACTTTGTAATTAACATTACAATGCGTTGTTTTGTAGATTTTACTAATTACTATGTGTTATAACATATTTTACCCACTTTGAGTGAGTTGCATGAACCCTTGCCTTGTTGACCTTGACTCATATCTTTTTCCCTTGATTTTTCCTCTTTTACAATAATGTTATTGGTTAGCCACTTACATATTATGACACTCCTCGAGTTCATAGTGTATAACCAGAGTTGTTTAACACAAATTTTCCTTTTGCAACCTATGACATTACTAAGCCTTTTAGATTTTGTCATTTTTAGGAGATCATCTCAAATGATTTGTTTATGAGTTGGATAGGGAATAATTATTATAAAATATTCCTAACTTCTCTAACCCATATGTGTCCAAATACATTCTCGTGGAGAAGGAAAATGGCCTATATAAAATAGTCGTGTTAAGGGGAAATTAAATTTAGAGAGTCGAATATAGCACGGGAGATGTATTATTTTGTTGAGGCTATCCTTGCTAGAGGTGGAGACAAGGATTTGTTACCGGGAATAGTGTCCACTTAGAGCTACTATTCCCACTAAGACTGGTAGCTATCTTAGAAACAAACAAGTTAAAACTACTTATGTTTTCCTTTATGAAAAATAGACAAGAGGGGAACAGAGGACACCAACCTTTGTCTTATGCTTGGTTCCTTGCTCGGTTCCTCTCCTTCTCGATAGATCTTTGTCACTCCTTGTTTGTCTACACAGCTTCAGAGAGCACCTATGGAATCAAAGTAGCATAATACTATCGAAGAACAAAGATCTATATTCATAAACAACACAGGACCATATATGTATTAACCACACAAATGCATATACAATCGAACATACACGAATGTGGAGGAAAACTTGAATAACTTTATTGATATCAAGAATAGAAAGAGGATTACAACCAATTGTTCTGACCCAGCATCATCGTCCAACAAGAAAGCCCTTCTTCACCTCAAGTAAAGCTTAGATCACCCAACACTATGATGTTACACCAGAAAACCAACAACACTTCTCTACAAGATACAAGATTCCAGCCTTTGGATCTCTGTGATGGGGAACCCATATATAGATGATTGTACGGGGGTGAGTCAGCTTCTGGGATTTTGATTAGCGTCCTCTCTCTAATAGTTCTTGATTTCACTTGGAGATTGATGATCTCTTACTCATCCCTGGTCGAAATCAGAGAGGCAAGTGTTAGAGGGGAAGTTTCTGGAAGATTCTATGATCTTCCACCTCACAAATTGTCTCTGCCATTTGTCCATTCTTGCCCATCACACCCTATAGAGGGGCCATCCAGTATGCATCACACCCTTTACACTGGGAAGGTGATATGCATCACACCCTCTACATTGGGCATTCAGTATGGTCCAGTTTTGACCATTTCAGAGCAGTTTTCTGTGGAGAACTTATGGGAGATGATGTAATCAGCTGACCTTGTTCCTTTAGGTAGTGAAGTAACACTTTTAGGGACTTAGGAGCCCTCAGTTTATGGAAATTTATGATTGGGGTTGTAGTGCCTAAAAATGTCTATAATAGTTGCCCCCTAAAGCATGAGGTAATTAGTCTTTTGATGTCAGATGAAATGCTTTACCATGAGGATCCGAAGTGTTTTCGAGTTGGGAGGTGACTTGTAATAAGATACAATACAATACATTATCTTCATAATATTTTTCATGATCTAGCGGAGGCAGGCATTCCCATGCTTAGCTTTATAAATACACTTTCATGTACATAGGACAGACAACTGTCTGTGTAGCAGACTGATGATTCGGAGGGAGTCATCATCCTTTGATTTAGATGATCATCTATTCGGCAATGATGTACATTTGATGTCTTTATATTCCTGAATATATCGCAGCCCAGATGGATGAAACTAGATCCGGGGTCTTCAAAACTTGTTCCATCTTCACTCGGAGTACAAGTCGATCCATGTGAAAAAATGTTCTGGAGTCGAACATGGAAAGACATCACCTGATTACCAGCCAGTGATGTAAGCTATTAATAGGCGCGAGAGGAGTCACCAATAATGACAATGACCCTCAAGGTACTACAGTACAATTCACGTGGTGTGAAAAAGGACTTGGCTTTGAACACCATGCAAAATATCTCGGTCAAAGGCCATTGATGTAAACCTATCGTCGAAAGTGAGAAACTTGCCATTGAGGCATGCAAGCTTCAAAGTACTGAAAGGGGTTGTTCCTAAGTCAGCTTCTTGGATAATGAGCTGATGTCGACAAGAAGTGACCCGTCGTAGGAGGGCCTTAATGAATCCCACATATATGACATGGAATGGAACAAATTATTTTGGAGGTGAAATGATCTGATGATACAGGGTTCAGGGTGGCGGTCATGAAAGAATGGAGTGTGAATGTATTACAGCAGATGAGACATAGGTGAATTCTCTAAGCGACTTCTCTTGAACATATCGGTGACACTAATGATGGATTGGTAGCATTAACCCCAAAGATGGATGGTGTGATGAACCAATGGTGATATGACCAGTGAACGGAACAACCCAACCCGACTTAGATGCGGAGAGAAAGTGTCATGTTCAAGAGTGACTTGCTACCAATAAAGTTTCTTAAAGTTTTCTTCCCAATTTTCCCCAGTCATTGCTGACCAGTACCTCTTTATTTTTTTATCAATCTTGAGGAGGATAACATATGCTTGTTCTATAATTCGCCCTTCAGGTGAACCTGTTGCTATGTCTTAACGAGCCTAGCGACAGTGAAACTCGTTCTCGTCCATTTGGACAGGTTTATCGCTATTAGGTTTTAACGAGTTTAATGACAAAGATAACTAGATCCTTTTCAATTTAGAGAGTCTGAAAGGGATGGAAAGGAAACTCCAATTATTCTTTTTCATCATATAATCCCTTAAGTCTGAAAAAGCGTAAAATAATATGAAAGGGATGAATTTTCGATAGTTTTAATGAGCCAAACAAGACAAGCGCTCGATCTTTTTGTGTAATAATCCCTCAAGTCCAAAAATATTAAAATCTAGAGGAGGGATAGCACTTCCGATGAATTTAATGAGTCGGAGAGGCTAATCGTTTGGCAATCTTTTCATATTTTACGAGTCAGTTGAAAAGATCTTAAAGGAGACTCATTTTCTGAGGAACGAATGATGATTTGGGGTAGCGGCTGATTCCAGGTAAGGTTTGGAATTTTCCAATCACGGCAGTGTCACAAGGATGGCTAACAAAATCACTCTTCATAGATGTTCCTCAAAAGGGGTAAACAATCAAATGGAGGCAAATGATAGGCTAAAACAGAGTGGAGGTGATGATGAGAACACAAACAAGGCTCAAAAGCTAATGATAATGCATTCACAATGGTTACTTACCGGGGATCGGTTCATTTTTTAATGAGCTTAAACTCTGGGGGGAACATTTTCTCATTTCTTATGTTTATTTTTTAACGAGCTTGAATTCCGCGTTAAAACTGCTCGTGATAATGGTCATTGATTCCTTGATTCACCGTTAGCATTTTTTTCTTTCAAAGATTGTACTACTTGTTCAATTGCTTCATCAAACTGATTAGAAATGAAAACATATGCTTGATAAATGAGTTAAGAACACTAATACTTTACTTGAATTACTTGAATGGTAATTTAAAACTAACTTTTACCTCTCACATTACCATTTCATTTGAACTTGGTTTGTTGGAGCTTTGGAGGTGCTTTTCCCCCTGATTTTCACTAGCTGATTCCGAGAGATTTCGTGGATGATTCTTGACGCCGTCTGGACCAGGTAGGAGCTAAACTTGTGCTCTTTAGTTGCATTCTTTTCTTTTCAATTTCTGAGCATGTTTCCTTGCTTTGCTGAGCCTCTGGGGTTTGAACAATTCACCCTGGCTCCATCGCACCCTTCCTTAATTGAAAGGTGCGATGCATACTGGCCTTATCACTGGCCAGTCAGTATGCATCACTCCCAATGCACTACTGGGGTGCGATGGGTGCAAGGAGGAAACTTTTTGCATAGCTTTCTCATGGATTTTTGCCTATTTTTTGCCAAATCAAGACCCTGACTCTTCTCTTGTTTGTTTGTTCAGAGATTCATCAAAGAAAAATGGTTGTTACATGGTGATAACTCGAGCATGAAGAAGACGACACGGTTGCTTTACATGATCTGGGTACAGTAACTGCATTGTGGAACTGTGGTCTGCGGAAGTTTTTCCGCATCTCTAGCATGAGGCAACAAATCAACTTGTTGCAATATTTCCTCAATGCCTAGGATCCTACCAACTAGGTATTCCAGATCAGGGGCAAATCTATCCCATTGACTGTCGTGGACATCTATTTTTTGACTGGTTTATCGAGGCATGGCACCCCTCTCTCATTATCAGGTCCCGCCCACGGGGGTGAGTCTGTGAGGGAGTATATTCGGCGGCACTGCAGAGAGATATCTCAGCCAAATATGGACGGCAAGATCAATATCCTAGATGTCACTAGCCGGCCCTTGAGGATCATTCTATTCACTTTTGCTAGACTCGCTGGTAGTGCGGCTATTCACATAGCTAACAGGTCTTACATGTTGTATGCTTTGGAATGCCTTGAACTCAAGGTGTTCAACTGGTGTGATGCAGTACTCTATGAAAGAACAACTGACCAAAGTGAAAGGCAGGAGATACAATAATTTTGGCTATGGTTCTATTTTGACTACTTTCGCTTTGGAGAAGATCCCACTGATGCAGCCGCAGTACATCTCACTTGGTTTACCTCCACCGACTGAGCCACGGATGCAGAGATGGGTTGACCTTATGTCTCGACACGCTGGCTAGCCTCAGATTTCTTTCTCCGATACCTTCTTTGAGTGGTTCGATCATCAGGTAATGGTGTACGCCAAGTTTCCATATGTTGGCATGGACTTCCGAGGTGACCTGGATTTGGTGTTGTCGGTTGGTGAGTAGTGGGGCGCTATGGGTAAATTCTTTGACTATATCTCTATTTATTGGTTTTATAATTTTTTTATGTTTTCTTTGATCAAGACTAATCAAAACTCATGTGTTCATGCAGATATCGGACCAGTTCGACCAGCAGTATGCCAGAGAGAACCAGTTAACGCTTTGGCAAGAGAGGCTGCGGGGAGGGCTATCCTCCACGACCTTGATGTGGTCGAGACTCTTTCAGCATTACAGGATCAGGTCGAGGGTCTCACCCTTGGTATTCTAGATGTGAGGACCGATGAGCTGCCTCTGTGGTTGTAACGACATACTACTGGCGTGCCGAGTCGATGGACTAGGCTTTTACGCATGATCGCACAGGCGGTGACTTGTTATCACCAGCATCATTAGACTAGGGTTCCCCCTAGCATTTTGATTTTTGGGTCATCTGTCTGATTTTGTCTTGATTACGGAACATTATGGTAAACCATAAACAATCATCATATATATATTTTTGATTTTCAGAGTTTTATTTTGGTTAAGCTACGTGATCCTGCTGAAAATATTGATGAAATACTTCTTTTTATAAATGTTGCAAATGTCTATCTAATACATAATTTGCCAATGAGTTTTTCAGTGTGTCTAAATTTCTAGAAATATGCTGATATTGAATGAAATTGAATAGTCTTTCCAAAATTCTGACCCTTAGGAACATGTGATAGATGGTTGGATTTCGTACAAAATAAATACCAGTGAGCTGTAGAATGACGAGTTGTGAGTACAGCCTGACAACAAGTCAACATACGCCATGTGCGATGTCATCAAAGAGGAGTTCTTTCAATGCGTTGTATTCAGCGATATTGTTCGTTGAGCGACCAATACATACCCCTCTGAAACTCACTAACTCGCCGCTAGGATCGAAGATGACCCAGGCCGCAGAAGATAGGTTCTGTGTACTACAACTTGCTCCGTCGGCATATCCAACGAATGATTCTAGTAATTTTGACATCTGCAACAAATACAAAAAGTGGATTACTAAACCAAAACAATTACCCTTAATGAAAACAAAAATGTAACAAAAGCATAGGGATTATGATGTAGAATTAAGCATAGTAACGCTTAAGGTACAACCCATTGCGAGGTTACGCCAGTGGAATCCCATCATAATCTATCAACTCGTAGGCTCCTTTTGCTAATACACATTTAATAATATAGGGACCCATCCATAAATATTTGAACTTCCCTACTCCCAACTTATCGGACTCCTGGTCATAAAGTAAGACCAGGTCACCTTCTGAGAAGACACAAGGTTTGACATTTTTGTCGAACTGTGCTTTGACTCATTTCTTATGGGCTTCATTAGCCAAAGCTGCATCATGATGGGTTTCATCCAATTGGATTGGTTCCAAGAAACGAACCTCTTCTTCTGAAGTTCCGAGGAGAAGGTCGACTGCCAGCCTGAGGGACGAGATTTCACACTGAACTGGTAAGATTGCTTCTAGACCATACACTAGTTGAAAAGGTGTAAACCCAGTTGCATTTATCACCGATGTTTGGTATGCCCACAAGGCCGAGTACAGGATCAGGTGCCAACTCCATTTATGGACTCCAATCATCCTTTGCAGCATGCGCTTTAGGACCTTGTTGATTGCCTCAACTTGTCTGTTAGCTTGCAGATAGTACGAAGTAGAGCTATCGTGGGACAGTCCTAATTTGGCAACCAATTCAACCATCATGTGATTGCGAAAATGCGATCCATGATCTGTGACTATAGCCTGTGGAATGTCGAATCTAGAGACTACATGATTAAAAAAAGAAAAGGGCAGTCGTTTCACCACTGTTGTTTAATGTAGGCATCGCCTCAGCCCATTTGGTGAAATAGTCTACTGCGACTATGATAAACCCATGCCCCTCGGCCGAGGTGGGGTTACATGTCATGAAATCTATGCCCCATTTGGCGAATGGCCCAACAACAACTACTAATTGTAGTGGTGCGGGTGGTCTTCTGGTTTTTCTATTGAAGATTTGGAAAGCATGGCAACTTCTTACTGCAGTTATGCAATCTTTGAACATTGTTGGCTAGAAGTATCTTGCTCGCAAAATCTTTTGCATCGTAGCATAACCAGATTGATGCTCCCCACATGTGCTTGAATGAAAATCATTCAGGACTTTTTCGGCCTCCTCATGTGTGAGGTACCTCCGTAGAACTGTATCGATACCACGACGGTAAAGGGTATCACCGACAATCACGTAGTCTTTCGATTGGTATCAAATGCATCGTTGTTCGGAGCGTGAAGTATTAGACCTATATGTTTGGGTTTGGATATAGATAATTATATCTCCACACCACAGATTGCTTGAAGATATCAGAAACAAATTTTCATCCACGATTGCTTATTCAGATGTTGCATCATTGGACAACGATGGGAGATCGCGTAGTAACTCCGCGAAGACCAGGGCTTTATTTGATTTGGCTTTTTTAAATTCTAGATCAAACTCTTGTAAAATTGCTATCCATTTTGAATATTTTCCCCCCAGCAACTGTCACAACAATATATAAGTCATGGGGTTGCAATCTGATAAAATGGTAGTTTTTCTAAAGAGGACGTAGTGTCGAAATCTATGTATCGCTTGAACAACTGTTAGGGCTAGCTTTTCAACGTAGGAGTATTTTATTTCTGTATCATTTAAGTTTCAGCTTAAATAATATATAGGATGTTCAATTCCATTATCCTCTTGAACTAAAACCATCCCTATGGTTGTATCCACTGCAGCCAGATACAGGTTAAAGTCTTTTTGATAATCAAGAGCATACATTAATGACGCTTTTATTAGAGATTGCTTTAAAGCATCAAAGGAGGCCTAGGCGACCTGATCCCAAATGAAGGGTACTTATTTTTTCAATAGATGAGTATAAACTTTAGCAAGTTCGGCATAATTTGGAATGAATCTCCTAAGAAAGTTCGCTTTCCCTTGGAGTTTCTGAATCTGAAGCAAATTTGAAGGTGGAGGCAAATCAATGATTGCCTGAACCTTACATGGGTCGAGACAAATCCCATCCTTTGAGACCACAAAGCCAAGTAAACGACCAAAACTGACACAAAAAACACATTTGTGTGGGTTGAGTCGTATCTTGTAGTGTCGACATCGTAGAAAAATTGCCCTCAAATGTTGCAGATGATTTGTTTGCTTTCGCGAATGAGCCAGAAGATCGTCAAGATATGGTTGAACGACGTTCTTGATGTCATTGAAAGCAAAGTTCATTGCTCTCTAAAACGTTGCCCCTGCGTTATTTAAACCAAAGGGTATCTTGCGATATGTGAATGTGCCCCACAGACAAATAAATGCAGTCTTTGGCTGGTCCTGTGGGCAGATATTTATTTGATTATACCCGGAAAATCCATCCATAAATGAAAAGATTTCACATCTGGCGCATTCATCAAAAATTTGGTCAATAAAGGGCGTAGGGTAGTTGTCTTTCAGACAAGGTTGATTTACATCCCTATAATCGACGTACACTCTAACCGTTCCTTGTTTCTTCATCACAGGAACAATATTTGATACCCAATCGATCAGAGGAACTGGGTAAATAAAACCAGCATGGAGGAGTTTTTCAACTTCCGCCTTGATGGCAATGACTTTCTTGGGGAGCACCTACCGTATCAATTTTCGTACTGGTTTGACATCTGGATACATCTTAATTTCATGTTCAACTATGCTCGAGTCAATGCCTGGAATTTCATCATATGACCAAGCAAAGACATCTCTAAATTCATGAAAGAGCGTGCTATATACTTCCAATTCTGAAGAAGAACAAGATTTGCCGGCATGAATATTCTCTACAACATCTATTTTTCTCGAGATATTTATGGTGATAGTCTCTTCAATATTGGATAGGTTTCGCTCGGAATCCACCGTATTTACAATATTCGACAGAAAGTCAAAAACTGAGGGATGGTCTAGGTCGCTGGAATTATCTTCTTTCCAATTCAGAAGATGGGAACGAATCATGGTGGTAATCTTCCCATGGTGCCCTGTCAATCATCATTGATTGAACAATTCCTTCGTCTGTAGAATGTACTTGTGACCAAGGATCTGAAGGGGTGCCATATTCCTTAGACCTATCTATCCAAATGCTTGATAAGCGTTGATTTGGGTTTGCCTCCCATACTGAAAACATTGATTACTATAATATTTCCAATGGGTTTAGAGGCAATACCTCCAGATGATCCATATTAATATCATTTTCTGACATCTTTTGAATGGAAGATATCATATTTCAGGTTCCCACTTTAGCCACTTACGCCAAATTGGTTGGAGGTGGTAGGGTAAAAGTTCCCATTAATGTGGGGTCTTTTAGTAGGCCTACTCCAATATTTTGAAGTGGATTAGGGCTTCCATGGATCATTGGAATGCTTCCCGTAACTTGTGAACTGTTGGGGAGAAAAGTTTGTTGGTCGATTATTGTAATTCCTCCTTGGAGAGGAAATGCAATCTTCCTAAAGTAGGTCAACACAATGGCAGCCATGGCATATATCTAGGGCCTTCCAGTAGGATGTTGTAATCAAGGTTTCCATCAATAACTTCAACATCAATTTCTACTGTTTTGCCCCCCAGTTCAACTTGCAAGTTACTTAATATCCCATATGGGGTGTATGTTCATCCATCAAATGCTTTTAATGTTGTTGATGATTGCGACAAGGTCGAAGACCCTAAAGTTTTCCAGCAACTCAACAACATAATACATGTGCATGCCCCCTCATCAATAATTGTTCTATGAACAGTTTTGTTGAGGGCTTTCACTTGAATGAGGAAAGTTAGTTGAGCTAGTAGCTGAGAGTTGTATCCTTTGTGATTAAAGGACACAAGATTGGAATCTGTTGGGTCAATCCCACCTATTGCTGATAATAAAGCCTTATTTTGGGATGGGCAATTTTGTAGTACCTCAAGTGTCGACATCGCGGAGGGCGATTGAGCTAGATCCTCCACTATATAATAGTGTTGTGCTTCTCTGGCATGAGGATTAAATGTCGATTTGTGTACTACTCCCTTTGGCGGTTTTATTGTTAATTCAGGAATGATGGGTGACACAACTTCGGTCGAAGTTGTTGTTGAACTATTAGGTTGACCATTATCCTTGTTGTTCGACATCTGTGGATTCCCGTAATCTTTATTCCTTGTCGATATGAGAGCATCATTCAGTTGCTTTGAAACTGACAACATTAGCACTTGGGAGGGGGAAGCATTTTCTCTAGCAACCAAATTTGTTCCTGGGTTTGGAAATGGATTAGTCAATACAGCCGAGGTTTTTGAACTCTTGAAGAATTTTCTAAGTTCAACTTTATATGGACACTCTCTAGTCCAGTGATCCTAATCACATATTAGGCATGGACTTCTTGGTTTCTTATCCCCAGAAGGGTTTGCAGAAGATTTTTCAGGAGACGACTCCTCCTAGTTCTTCTTCTTCTGTTTCTTTTTCTTCTTGCCTCCTGGTTGCTTGGGTTCTTTGCCTTTGTCTGTCGACACGACATTTACTTCCAAAGTTAGAAGTTCTTCATTTGAGTTTTAACTTGAAACTGTGCGGGCCTTTTTCGACGTAGCCTTTACGGTTTTAGTGCTTTTCGTACCTATCACACCATTTCCAGCATGAGAGTATTTTTTTGGTTTAGGAGGGGGAGGAACAAAAAATTCTGGTCTAGGAGCATCAGGGATTTTATCGTAGAGCGTGCCAGACTGAGTGTAGATCAAGTCTAGATATTTTGCACGAGCAATGACTTGCTCTTCAGTGACGACTCCTCCCTTTGCCACATCTTCTGTAATAGAAGGTAATAATGACTTAAAACCATTCAGCCAATAGCTGATCAAGAAAATATGTTTTTACCATTCTATGACGACGCTGCCACTCATGAATATGAATGAATATGTGAGTGTCCGTCGCTTGTTTGAAACTAGTAAGCAACTCAGTTCCTGTTTCGTACCTTATGGGTAACTGAAAATGGGTTAAAAATGTTGTGGCTAGGGTACCTAAGTTATCAAACGAAGCTCTAGGCAATTCGATATACCATTTTGCTGCTGGACCAGTTAACGTTCGCTGAAAGAGGCAAAGTCTGATCGAATCATCATTGAGGGTGTTGGATGAACACCACAGATGAAATGTCATCACATGATTTGACAGGTCTTCACCTGGATTATCATTAAATTTAGGAATATCATATGGAAGTTTATGCAGAATTGCTGGCCACCAAGGGGCATAGGCAATTGGATCGTTTGTTAATCGATTTAGATATGGTAACTCTAAAGTTTCCACAAAAGGCAACTGTTGATTCAGGCTTGGCTGAGCATACCCAGGATAAGATGGAATTACCTGAGCGGCTGATCTTTGCATACCAGCATAATGCATTTGATGCTGGTAACTTTGGTAAGGTTGATGGGCATAACCATTATGATATGGTTGGTATTGCACTAGCCATGGTTGTGAAGCCATGAGCTGTTTTCGAGTACTGACTGTTTGACCAAGATGGGGGGTGATGGTCCCCGTTTGAACCTGCGTCATTCCACTAGTTGGTGATTGTAGTCGTGTCATAGGTATGAGAGGTTGTTGCATTATAACCTAAGAAACCTGAGGTTGGCATACAACTGGTAACGTTTGTACTTGCGACATTGCCACAATAGCTAGCGTAGTGGGGATATTTGTCATAGGAAAACTTTGTTGCATTGAGTATACAACTCTTGGTTGTTAAGGCAGGATTGGCACCCAACTGCTAGTTGTAATTCCAGCATAACCTAAATTCTATTGTGAACTCTCACATGGTTTTCCTTCTGAAGAAGGAAATGAAAGGGTATTCGGCCCTCCATGTGATGGTAATCCAGTACTCCAAGGAATGATTTGCCTTTGAGGACCGGTTTGCCCAAATTGACACTGTGAAGGATCAATTTGTAGAGACTCAATGTAAGAGATTCCAGATACAATTATGGATGAACAAACAGGAACATTCCATACTATTGAAACAGCCCCTGGATGGACTCCATCCATCGATTGAGAGCTATTTGGGATAGATGGCACTCTGGCAAACATTGTCGGGGTAGCAGCAGGAATTTCTGCCGCTGCTGTGTTGGATGTCACAGTCCTACACGTCGACGGTTGTTCAGACATATTAAGCCCATCCAAAGGATTCCTCAGCGATTCTTCAGGAACATCTGAAGGCGGGAAAATAACTTCCGATGAAGAAGGATATAGGGTGATCCAAGATCCAAATTGCGTTGAAGTGTTAGTTGGAGGATCTTCCACAATCTCTTCTATGGTAATCAATCAAAGAGGAAGAGGTAGACCGTCAGGTCTGTAAAATATTTTTGGTTCCGAAGAAGATATAAGTTCTAGAGCAATAGACGTTTGGGGAGTAACACCTTCTGAATCAATTTTATATGGAGTCGGTCCAGGAATAGAAGTGTTTACCGTCACACTAGGATCAGTTGTAATGTCCTTTTCTTGCTACAGCATTTCTTCTGTAGAGGCAGGGACACCAAAAATGTTTGGATTAACCAGAGTCTCTGAGGATGTCAGAGTACTTGCCCCAAGCAACCTAGGGGACTTTGATCTAGTCAAACGAGTTCGCTTTGTCCAGAATAGTTTCATTTCCAGAGTCAACGATGGTTGACTCGTAAGTCTCTGGGTTTTGATTGAATTTCTTCCACGATTACGGATTACTTGATCAAATCAAAATAAAAAGGGAAAAATGTTTCAGAATTAAATGAATTTTAGATGCTCTGACACAATTTTTTTTTTTCAATTTTTAGGAGTAAATAAAAAACAAAAGATGATTATGGTCGCCTTCGATTTTTAATGAGCCTGATGTGACAAGTGCTCAGATGGACATTTTCCTTTAAGGAGTCTGAAAAGGAACGAAAGAGACTTCTCTGGAAATTTAGGCAGATGGATTACCAAACCAATCAAAAAATGCAGAATACTTTTTACGGTACGGCAGTCAATCTTCCCGAATGTTGTGTTCAGTGCATTGCGATCGATAGGGCAGCAGACACGGCTTCCTAAGGATAAAGGATATAGCCTATTGTGGTCTCCCAAATACATACTCAACGGTACGTGGGAGCAGAACTCTGTACTGGCACTTGTCGTCTCAAAGTGGAGGAATCACCCAACAACAATGAAAACAATAGTTACCAGGTTTTACGACGCCGGAATACGTCTCTAGCTTAGACTTCTAGATGTTGTGTGTTAGGTCCAAAGCGTTTTTAGATTCATTAAATTTATTTTATAGTTGATCTTGTTTAAAAAATTACCTTTCAGGTTCACCGCGTGATGTGTATACAATTCTAAAATGCAGTCTAAGATGATAAACAAATGTTTAATCTTCTTTTGGCAATGAAAATCCTAGCTACTAAGGAAAGAGAACTGAGGGTCTTTCAACAAAGAGCACAGAGCACACACTAAATGCACTGTCCTGAATCAAACCAAGCAACCTAAATGCAAATGCACATGCATGTATTTGTTTTAAGCCTTCTTAATGTATGAATGACAAGAAGAACGCTAAATGAAAATATTAATTATTTTCCAAAGTGACAATACTAACAAATTTCTTTTTCAAAATGAAGTGAAGATAAGGACAACACTTTGAAATTTTGAAATGAAAATTGTTTTCGACACTTGAGAAACTACTAATTCAAATCACAAACAAGAGTAATAGTATAATAGACTATCAAGAACAATGGGATTCTCTTCTATGACTGAAAACAACACTTGTGACACTTTCAGATCAAGGAACGACAGTCTGATTACGCTACTTCTTTGTAAAAGAGAACTGGAAATGGCGCACAATACATAAAAACACCTACAGTTCTTTGCACAATGGAGGCGGAATGATGGAAGAGAAGAGGGTTTCCACAGAGATATATTGACCATAGACAGCAAAACTCCTGGATAGAACTGAAGAGAGTGAAGAAAAGCCAAAGTCTGAAGGTAAAATTAACCTTCCCTGACCATCACACCTGTCACACAGGGAATCCAGTATGCAGCGCACCTACTGCACACGGGAAGTACGATGCATACAGACTGCCTTGAATGGAGGATGTGATGGTACCAGTGCGAAACGTTTATCTAGTCTTTGATCAAAATTTGCAGTTCAGTTCAAGAATTTAGACCGAGTAGGTGATGTTAAGTAAATATAAATCATAGGGGTTGATCTAAGGAGGTTACTAGAGCCACCACTTAGGGAAATTAGAGTGTTTGCCGATTGATTGTTCAATTTATAAACAAAACTCGAAGATAGACTGAAGCAACATTGATCTACTTTGCACTTACATAGAAAACGCAGTTCGAAGGCTAGTTGGCTTGACTTCAGGCTCCGTCTGTAAGTTTATAAAACAAACAAAAATAGACTAACAAACAATCTATTTGTTCCCCAGTGAAGTCACCATTTTGTTACCGAGAATAGTAGCTCCACAAACAAGTTAAAACTACTTTCGTTTCCTTTATGAAAAATAGACAAGAGGGGAACAGAGGACACCAACCTTTGTCTTGCGCTTGGTTCCTTGCTCGGTTCCTCTCCTTCTCGATATATCTTTATCGCTCCTTCTTTGTCTACATAACTTCAGAGAGAACCTGTGGAATCAAAGCAGCATAATACTATCGAAGAACAGAGATCTATATTCATAAACAACACAGGACTAGATATGTATTAACCACACAAATGCATATACAATTGAACATACACGAATGTGGAGGAAAACTTGAATAGCATTATTAATATCAAGAATAGCATGAGGGTTACAACCAATTTTTTTGACCCAACATCATCCTCCAGCAATAAAGCCCTTCTTCACCTCAAGTAAAGCTTGGATCACCCAACACTATGATGTTACACCAGAAAACCAACACCACTTCTCTACAAGATACAAGATTCCAGCCTTTGGATCTCTGTAATGAGGGATCCATATATAGATGATTGTATGGGGGTGAGTCAGCTTATGGGATTTTGATTAGTGTCCTCTCTCTGATAGTTCTTGATTCCACTTGGAGATTGATGATCTCTTACTCATCCCTGGTCGAAATCAGAGAGGCAAGTGTCAAAGGGGAAGTTTCTGGAAGATTCTATGATCTTCTACATCGCAAACTGTCTCTTCCATTTGTCCATTCTCGCCCATCGCACCTTACAAAGGGGACATCTAGTATGCATTACACCCTTTACACTGGGAAGGTGATATGCATCACACCCTCTGCACCAGGCATTCAGTATGGTCCAGTTTTGACCATTTCTGAGCAGTTTTATGTGGAGAACTTCTGGGAGATGATGTAATCAGTTGACCTTGTTCCTTTAGGTAATGAAGCAACACTTTTAGGGACTTAGGAGCCCTCAGTTTATGGACATTTATGATTGGGGTTGTAGTGCCCAAAAATGTCTATAACAGGATTGTAGGTTGGAGAAGGCAGGATTCATGTGATGGTATAACATTATATTATTGTACCATTTTGATATTATAATGAAAGTCAATTCTTGTCCCTCATATTGATTTCCTTTGATTATTGCATGTTGTTCATTGATTATTGATTATTATTATGCTGACAAGATCTTGCAAGAAGAATTTCGGTAGTTTTGTTGGTTGATTATTTATTAGTATTTGGCTTGCAATTTTGGAGCAAGAAATTATGGTCTAATCCCCCATGTTGGCCTCTCCAACCATATGATTATTCAATTAAGAGGTACATTCTATAATCCTTCCTTTGCAAGTTATATTATTATTTGCATGTAATTGGGGAATAATTTATTTGCACACTGATTCAAGCATTTGTCTAGTGAGTCCCAAGAAAGACTCATAGAGAAAAATATTCTTGTTATTGAGAAATTTATACCACAACACTTTGTTTTCAAATTTATTTTTCCCTCCTCGAAATTCCAATTATTTTCATGGTGTGATTATTTATAGCATAATGTGGTTTGAATCCCTTACCACTTATGATTTATTACAAATGTGTTATCCATTTCATTTTATGTGCATTCCTATTACATAATTCAATATCATATCAAAAAAATTAAACAACTCACCCTTTATCTAGCGCGTTTACTTTTCTGCAAGTGTGTTTACTTTCTTGAAAGCATGTTTAATTTCCTACTTCATGCAAGAGTGGTTTTGATTTCAAGTGTGGCATGCATTTCTCTTATTTAATTGTGAAAAATATTAATCTTTCCGTGTGATTCTCATTTAGAAAAACAACTATGATAGCACAAAAAATATTGTATTAACATACATAGTGCACATTTATTCACAATTTCCATACAGACTTCATATTGACAATTAAATATATAGATCCTCAGTTGCCGGTTAATTAATTAGGAGGTGTTTGAGAAGTCTCTCATTTTTAGCATTATTTCCATTGAATTGTCTATTATCATAGTTCAAGTTTCATGGGTAACTTAATGTAACCCGATGTTCTAAGTTTTAAACAATTTTGGGACACCCTCACAGATAATTTGTTAGCGTTGATTAAATGATTAAATAGAAAAATAATTGACAAATTACAATACATTGAATGAATTAATTTATGAACAAGCGGGAAAATTAAAATCCAATGGGTTGTGCCTCTGATTAAAATGGTGGTGCTCCCAAATCAAATCGCAACAGGTAATGTTTATGTCAAGTGTCACTCACCCAAAGTATGAAGGAAAATTAATGGTGATCAAACACTCACATGATGAATACCCTCCTTACTCATTCTCATACTTACCTTTTCTCTCCACTCACATTTAATTTTCCATCTTACACTTCCACTCAACGTGGAATTCCATATTTATACTCCCACTCATCCACTTCACTTACCATTTTGTTCAAATCTCTTTTACCTTCCATGTAATTCCATGTTGAATTCTATTCACCATACTCATCTCCACTAATACTTTTATTCACCCATATCACTTATCGTTTCACTTAAATTACACTTATCTAATACCATTATGTTTATAATAATTTGTTTATGAAACACATAAAAACTTATTTAAACATCACTGACAACAATGCATGGGGAAGATTTGTAAGATTTGTATTGATGCTAGCATAAATCACATAAAAACAATGAAATAGAATCAATGTATATATGGAAGGATGATATCATATAACCATGTGATGGAGGAAAGTGATGCTTCTAAAACTAGATAATAGCAGAAAATAGATTTTCCAGATTTCATGAATAGGATAAAAAATGGGCGAATCATCTCCAGATTTTAAGGATTAGATCCAACATTTTCAGGGACCAATGACAGGGTAGTTTTAGTAAGTAACTGCATGGTTTGATGGAAAATAATGAGCAAAGACTTTACCCAGATTTTCATTGATTGATGATGTGTTGACAAATCAATTGGTAGCATAGCCTATTATCATCTGATAGGTGGTGTTGACAAATTAAATGGAAACACTCTATTTTACTTTGTTTTTTCCTATTTTAGTCACCACCTTTAAGCATAGTTTATGAATAGACGTAAACGAATTTTTAAAAACCAAAAGAGGGTTTTGTCGAAAATAATCCCATTAACCAAAATTTCTCTCAGTTTCTACACAAATGTCATGGTTTTGAACATTCAAATGAATCTTTGCAGCCTATTTTTCTAGATTTAAAAATTAAATTATTTCTTGTTTTAGTCATTAAATTTGGGCATGGTTTTCAAGAAGATGAAAAATGCATTTTTAAAATTTGAAGGAGAGTTTTGTCAAGAATAAACTCATTTACAAAAACCTCTTTCATTTTTCACAGCTATCATGGTTTGGGAGATACTAATTCATATTTGGACTCTATTTTTTAGGAATTCACTAGAAAAAGCTCATAAAGAGTTGTTGATGAGCCACCTTATCAATTCGACTTGGTGATCAAATATTACCATCTCCTTGATAATTTCAAATCGAAAACTAAAGATAAATGAGGAGGTTTTTAGATCCATTTCTTTTGGACCGTGATAATATTTATGGTATTTTTGGTATTTTGTAATTAAAGTTTCCCTAAAATTTATGGTTTTAGTTCTTGTAAGTTTTTTATAAAGTAGATGATGAAAGAGAACCAAGGGTTGAATTTTCTCTAAAATAATAGATTTGTATTGTGTATTTTGTTTTCAATATCAATAAAATTTCTGAGGACAAAAATATTTCAGCTCGCACATCAAAGATTCTTCGTGTTAGTGTTCATCAATATGCTTTATGAGTTTTTATTTTTCTATATAATTTCATGAATTTTTTTCTTTCATGTTTAAAACTAAATTCAATATAATATAGTGGAATTCATCTGCAATCAGTTGCTCTACAATTCTGTTATTCAAATTCATTATTTCCTCTTCTAAATATTACACAAAATTCACTTATGTTCTTTGTGTAAAAGTCTTCCATCTTTCTTTGCGTACCATTTTGTTGATCAAGGTCTAAATGAACACTACTTGCATGACCTTGATTCTTGTTAGCTTATCACGAGTTCTTAGAACCTTTCATTGAGATCAACATTTTGAATCCATGCCCAATGGTCAATTTTCTTTCTTTCCAACCAAGTCTATAATTTTCTACAATAAATATGTCCACTGAGTGTATGAGTGAGATGTTACTATAGTGACAGTGAGTAGCAAACTCAAAGAGAGATCCCTCTCGAAATTGGAAAGGCCATCTTCTAATTTTAAAGTCTAGTTTGAGGTTTCATTTAGAGTTTCCTTCCACAACCAATGATGACTTCCAAGTGATAACACTGCCAATAGTACGTTCATTGTTTATTTCATGATTTTTGTTTGATTTTTTAATATTTATAGTTTTAGTTGAAATGATTTCTTTTTTTAGTAGTTTTTTTTTTCAATATGGTCCATGGACCCCAAAGATTGGTTACTGCTGCATGCAAACAATATTTTTACTAAGAAGATCCACCCAAAGGGATAAGTTCATACCAGCTCAAACATGAAGCCTAATTTCGAGAGTGTCAAGAAAATTGAATCCATGACCTCTTAATAGAAATGGTGATTTAATGATGGGGACTCGACCAATTAAGCGAACCCTTAGGGATAATTTAGTTTTTGGTAGTTAATGCAATCAATTTATTCTAACATTAACTTAATTTAGATATAATGTTCTCTATTTTTTCATGCCCAGAGTAGAGATCAATAGTGAAGATTTATTATTTCCACCAACAAACCCCCATAAAAATAACAGTGCAGTTTAATCTCAAGAGGAAAAAGGGAACAATCAACCAAACTAATTGACTCAAACAACAAGTTACCTTACTGAGAAGACACCTTAAATCATTGGCTAAGAGTCAAAATTTTCACAAGTTTCATCCTCTACACCGGCATAAACTTTGTTTCTAGAAGATACAATGAATAATTCCACACTGAAAAGATAACCTTTCTTGAATATCCTAAAGCACCTTCAAAATAAGAGAAAAAAACTTTAGAGAAGATGGCCCACAAAGTTAAGGAAGAATAAATTTCCCTTGGATTTCCTACCTTAGAATTAGAAACCAAAATGAACAACATTCCCCACTCATCTTGCCAAAATTTCATGGTCTCTCGAATCAAATTCTAACACATTCCTCTTTGAATTTTATGTTCTTTGTACGATTTATGATTATGTGATAGATGCTTAGAAGTTGAAAATATTCCTTTCCACACTCATGAAAATTGTGTTACACTAGTTCATGAGACTTGGAAAAGGGAAAATCCACACTTGGAGTAAAATGAATTTGAAATTCTCAGAGAAGTACTGAGATTACTAAAAGGATCAAGAAAGGAGGAGGTCTTCAAGATGATATAAAATGATGATGAAATTCTTTATTATTAGGTCAAAATATTAAACTATAATCTCCATAGAGCAAGGAATTAAAATTTGGTTCTTCAGGCACTATATGTCTCATAAGTGGAGGGCATGTCTCTAAACAACCTTATGATATCATCATTTTTCTATGCCAAATATATTCTAGGGAAACTTCAAAATTTGATAGAGTATCTAGAGATGTATTCACAAGAGTTGGTGAGATTATTGGAAGTGGGGTTACAAGAGTAGAAATTGGGAATATATTAGAAGACTTCAAAACTAATATTCTTAGTTCATTAAGTTCCCAATTGGATACGTTGCATATGACCAAAAATAAAGGGGAAGCTAAATTGGATTTGGAATTTTTTTGTACAAAGTGTAGAGTGAAGCACCCATTGAAGGAGTGTTTGTTGGATTAGATTGAGACATACATGATATTCATTGAGGACCATGCTAATAGAAAATTTCCATGCCTTCCAAGACTAAATATTGTCTACTAAGAATATGAGCAACTAGAGAAGTTATGTTTCATCTCTTATAAATGAATGTGACAACCAAAGGCTCTAGTTATGGTCCGATACCAATCCTACTATTTTCATTCATATTGGATAAATCCTTCTATACAATATCATTATCCTACATGGTGCTTTCCTTTCCATCCATGGATGGATCCTCCACTACCAAATCAAATTTGGAAATAAGGGTGGAGGAATCTCACATTTGGAGGCCATCTATAAATCATAATGCAATCACCCATGCAACTTTTTCCCTCTCTAGAAATGTACACATCTACATCAACCTCTCCTCAACCATCACTACCTGTATGACACATTCATAAACCCAATAATGATAAGGAACCTAGCCAACCTAGGATATTAGGATTACAACTTACCCAACTTACTACAACTATCCCCTAAAATGCAATGATATTCACTTGAGATTAGGGAATACCTTAACCAAAGAGCATCCTCCTATACATATTGAAGATTTCAATTAGGAATTTCAAAATGAAGAAATATAACTTTCTCAATCTACATATACCTCAAGAATATATCTGACTACGAAGAACCATAGGTTCCTCCTTACCCATAAAAATTAGACCTAGAAAAATCAACTACCCACCTTGAGTCTGATTTTTTAGATGAACTTAGGAATATGTGTGTTAACATACCACTATTGCAAGAAATCAAGGATGTCCTTATAGAATTGTGCTTGAATAAACATGGTAGAAAAGTAAAGGATCCTCAAAAAATTCATTCATTGGAAACATATCATACATTACGACGGGGGGAGTTCTCACAACCAAATAACTAGACTCTTGAGAGCCTAATAGTTGATGTCAAAATCAACCATACCCTTATCACAAACACATTGATTTACCTTGGGGTTTCCATCAATGTTATGGCTCGTGAAACTATGGAATCCATGGGACTTTACTATATTAGTATAACCCTAATGGTACTAAAACTTGTTGATAGATCAACCATCAAATTAGAAAAAATCTTGGAATATGTAGCGGTCTTAGTGGATTCCTCGAAATACCTCACTCACTTTAGGGTCCTACAACCCAATTCTTTTTTTGGAAGGTTGTCCTTTAATCTTGTGAAGGCCATGTATGCCTCTTACAAATGCTTATATTGGTTGCAGGTCATGTAACATGACCATTTCCTATGGGACCTGAAAAAAAAATAAAAAAAAATAAAAAATAAATAAAAATAAATAAATAAATAAATACCAATTTGGGTTGATGGAGAAGAGAGTGATGAAGAGGAAGTTTCCCATCAAGTCTTCACTTTAGAACAATATATAGCCATAGAATAAATAATTAAGGAGGATGAAATTATTGGCTTTATAGCTTCCTCCTCTCCTTCACCTGACACACATGACATCACTCACATCATGGACCCTAATTTTCAAGGTTCTATTATTGCATTGAATTAACCACTAGTAGAAGACAAATCCTCTTCTACTAAAGAGATAAAACCAAATATATAATCTATAGAAATTATCCCTAGGAATAACTTGAAAATCAATTGAGGGATAATTGAACAAGAAAAGGAATGATTGATTGAAGTCCTATGAAAGAATCATGATGCTTTCACCTAGAAATACAATTACATTAAGAGAATCCATCATGACTTATGTACCTATCATATCTATATCAAGGAAAGTTTCAAAACCATTCACAACCCCAACGACGGATGAATGTGGAACTCAAGGATATAGTTAAAGAGGAGTTGCAAAAAATATTATTATCCAACTTCAACTAGTGAGTATACCCTTTTGTATTGTACAAAATAATAATGAAAAATGGAGAATCTATATTGATTATAGGGAACGTAATAAATTTATAGAGAAGGACCACTACCTAGTGCCATTTGTTGACCAGGTACTAGATACATTGGTAGGGAAAAAATATTTTTATTTCCTTGATGGATTCAGTGGAATAACCGAATTTGTATTGCTCTAGAAGACCAAGGAAAAAATACATTCACTTGTCCTTGAGGAATGTTCACTTATCATGTTGTAACCTTCGGATTTGTAATTATCCAACCACTTTCATACAAGTTATGATTGGAATATTCTTTGATCTAATTCATGATTGTGTGTAAATTTACATGGATGATTTCACAACATATGGTGATATATTTGATTTCCCTAGTAAATACATAAGAAAAATTAATAAGATGTAAGGAAGGCCATATTTCCCTTAGTAAATAAAAATTGACACATAACTAAAGGTCTAGTAGTAGGGCATCGCATACTAGCAAAATTCCTTCAAGTATATCCAACAAAGGTAATGCTAAACTTTCTCATTCCATGAATACAGAAAGAGGTATGGATTTTTCTAGGACGTGATAGTTATTATCATTGTTTCATTAAAGAATTATCACAAATAGCTTGCCCCTTGTTTCCTTTTCCTACTAAAAATGTTGAATTTGTGTGGGAAGAGAGTTTCCATTGTGCCTTTGAAGAATTGAAATCTAGAGTGTACACATATTATATCTTGAGAGTATGTAATTGGTCCCTCCCATTTCACAAATCTATGGATGCAATGGAAATTTCCATTGGATTTGTCGTAGGAAAACAAGAAGGAAATGTTACATGTGCAATTTACTTTATCAAAAAAATATATGACTCATAGAAATAAATTATATAGTGAAAAAGAAATAGTTTCTTGTGGTGATACATGAAATTAACAACTTTTGACATTATATAACAAGTTATCTAGTAATTTTACACATTGACTATGATTCGATAAAGTATATGATGAATAAACAAATCACAAATGGTAGAGTATCTAGGTGGTTATTATTGTTGTAAGAAATCGACATAACCATCTTGGACAAACTACAAAATGATAATGTAGTGGTTGATTTTCTTTCAAGACTAAAATTAAATAAGAATGAGCCTCTTGTTGAAGATTCTTTCCCTAATGAACATATTTTTGTAGTGTCTACTAAATCTCCTTGGTTTTTATATATATTACTTGGATGTAATAAAATTTTCACGTCACTTGTCTCCAAAAGAGTGGAAAAATATCATTAGAAAAAAATGGAGATTGTCATGGATTTAAAGTTGTCTCTTCTACATGGGGCCAGACCTTATCATTCAAAGATGTGTATGAGAAGATGACATCTACAAGATATTTAAGGCTTTCCATGATGGTCCTTCTCTAGGACACTTTACAAATAAGGGGACTAGGTACAACGTACTTCATCTGGGGTACTACTATCCCACTGTATTAAAAGATTCCAAGGAATATGTGAAGGTATGTGATAATTATCAATGCATGGGAAGGCCAGTATAGTTAGATGAGATGTTGTTACAACCACTATTGATACTATAATTCTTTGATAAATGGGCCCTTGATTGTTTTGGACCAACTAATTCTCCTTCTTCAAATAACTTTTAAGTCCTATTATGTACAAATTATGTCATAGAATAGATGGAGGCCAAGGCACTCCCTGTTGGAGTTAAGAAAGTAATGGTAGAATTTCTCCATGAAGAGATCTTCACCAAGTTTGAGATGCGTTGATAAATAGTTACCAATGGAGAAGCTCAATTTACTTCAAGGATCTTTGAGAATATATGGAAACATACAAAATTGAGCACATGGTCACGATGCTAGACCATCTATAGGCCAATGTACAAGTGTAATGGATGAATACAATTCTTGAGACTATTATCACCAATATTTCTATATTACCCCTGAAGGGTTGAGATAACTGACTCCCTGGAGCTTTGTGGGCCTATCAAACAACTTGGAGGAATACTATTGTACTCCATATGAATTAGTATATGGGAAGAGATTTATTTTTACGATTGTGATGGAGAACTAGACACTTAAAATGGAAGTACAACTTGGATTATCCTTGTCTGAAGCTCAAAAGAAGGGACTTCTTCATATTAACCAGTTGGATGAATGTCAACAAGCTACCTTACACTATAAATTAGTAATGCAATATTAAATATATTGGTGGCATGAGAAGTTCATCAAGAAAAAGAAATATAAATTTTGAGATTAGGCTCTATTATCTGATTCCAAGTTCAAAAATGTCAGAGGGAATTTCCTCATTCGATGATTACAACCTTATGATATTGACACTGTGTATGATAATGGAGCCATAAAAATTCATACCATTGATGAAGAGAGACCACCCATAATGCACAAGCTTTGGCCATATCATAAACCCCTATTAAGGGAAGCCTTCTTAAGGAAAACCAATGATGGATGGCCAAATAGAAACTTGGATATTATCTATAAGAAAGAGATCCCTATTGGATGAATCATTTTCATTTCCCATTTCATTCGAAAAAGGAAATGTAATAAATCCCATTTATGAAAACCTCGACACAGATTATGCAAAGACCAACCTAGATTGTTGCATGACATGTTCAAAAAAACAAGTATTAAAAGACTTTTATTCTTACAAGACTCATGGATTAATCTTATTTTCAGGAATTGCAAGGGAGGAAGCTACCATTTCTACAACTATATTTCTATGACTCTATAACTATGATTCCATTGTCACAACTCCATTTTTTGAACTCCATTACTACAACTTGATTGTGAAAACTCTATTTCTACAATTTGAGTGTCATTGTTGTATTGATTTAATCTCAGATGGACAAACTAGAAAACCCTCTCAGGATTCCTAGAACTTAAAGAAAATGGATCAAGGGATCTATCAAGCTATGGTATAATTCATTTAATAATATAAAAATAGGCTAGAATTGACAAACCGATGGTAGGATATTACTTGATGATATTTCTATCTAGATCAACTGGAGAATTCAGTGTGGATGAGAAATTCTCCTAGCCAATTCCTAAATTCTATCCTACACAAAAAAAAAAAAAAAAAAAACATAACCTTTACAACATATAAATCTTGATCAATTCAAACATCAATAAATGAACAAAAGCATATGTTAGTGAGCATGTAAATAATAGACCATCTTCCAATTTATCATTGAATGAACAAAACATACATGAGAAAATGACAATGATATGGAAGGAAAAACAATAGATCTATATATTCAAAAGATTAATAAAAGTTAAAACCATAGATACCTACAACATGACCTCTTCCAACTCCTATCTCTTCAAAATCTCTCGCTCAAATCATATCTTGATAGCATAATGGTTCATGAATTTGGATCTTGGTTCAATGTCCTAGCCTCCAATATGTAGGCAATGGGAGGCCAAGAAAGATACCAATTTCTTCATGAAATCACTTTGGGAAAAAACCAAAGGATGGAAGATGTTTGCTCCTACTTTATTTCTTTCCTCTGATTCAATAGTATTTGTTGGGATAGGAAAAATCAATAGATGAGTTTGAGGTGATATTTTCCATCTTTATAGAGTGAACTTTGATTAAAGAATGGAGGCAGAATGAGTTAACTCATGCTTTTCTTTTGTGGCATTCTAAAATTCAAATAATATGGTCCCAAGTGAGATACAAAGCATTAATTGATAGGGTAACACAAGTTACTAGACTATGGCCTGTGTTATCACACTCTATGTAGGTTTTGTAGGGCACAATATAGCTTAGAAAAGACATGAATTAGGGGTTTATCTTAGCCAAATGTCTGGTATTCTCCTCTAAGATGATGAGGACGTATTTTCGTTTGTAAAATATTCCACCTAAAGTGTGAGGTTAGAGAAGAAGGTGATGGTTGAAATAATTTACATCATAGTTGAAGAGAGAGAGTTTCAAAGTTTCAGAATGGAAGGAGACCTACAAAAAACACACATATGTCAAAGATATACTATAATCATGTCCTAAGGTGGGAATTCCCATGCTCAGTAGCTAAGCCAAAATTATGTCTGATGGATCTATGACATATCATCCACCAATAAGCATAATGTGGATAGATGTCATAATGTAACTAGTCTAATAAGCTATCTCCAAAAAAAAATAGTCGCAACTTGGAAGAGTAAAAAATGATGAGTGATGTAAGCCTCTACCCAAGGTCTTCATCACTATCACATAATAGCATAATTCTACACATGTGAATAAGTGAATTGATGTTGAATATGTGAGAATTTTTCTAATTATAGGTTTTATGATGAAAGTCATTAATATATGTGAGGATGACCACTGATAAGGATGATGGTCTCCAAGATGAGAAATATAATCTAACAAGTGTGAATAACGAGGTTTAGGTTGAACACTTATAGAATCGTTCAAGTGGGAACCAATAGTGGAAACCCCTAATCGAATGCACAAAAACCTTCCACTAAGGACTACAAGCTCCAGGGTATTATGATGTTTCCGAATCCTCTTCCCAGAGAATGTGTTGAAGTCGATATGAAGGGATCTGTTAAAGGTAGGTTGTAAGGATTCCTACATCAATTGACATGAAATGGTATAAAATGATTGATTTTGAGGATAGAGTATAACATTGGTGTGAACTGATTTTGGGAAATAGGCATATGATCAAATGGTTGATAAAGGTAACAAATTTTAGATAATAACTTGAACAATAAAAGGCATGATGCCAAAAATATCTGGAAACTTACACTAAGGAACACCAAGAGGAGTAGGTCACGGAGATGTAGGGACATAAAGGTATGAAGGAATGACTCATAATTTAGTATGGTTCTCAAAGAAGTTGTCAAAAGAGGAATATGCCGGGAAAACACCATGTTCAAGGGATGGACAAATAGATTGATGTAAAAAATTATGAATAATATAGATAGTAACCACTGCTTCTTCTAATTTTTCCCAATATTCTTAGGTTTAATGAGTCCAGAAAGCATAAAATTGATGGCCTTTTAACATTTACAGAGAAAGAAAAGAGCTTAAATAATACTCTATGGGGGTACCTTTGTCATGGTTGATGACAGGGTGCGACAAAGGGTTAATAGTATACCCAACATAGTTCCTTTCCCATAGTTAATCCATTGAGTTCAGATAAAGTGATAAACCTATGCTTAATAGATATCTGCCTCATTTTTTTATGAGTACGAGGGGAGAAAAGTAGACTCAATATTATTCATAAATTTTGAAATGAGTTAGAAGAATAAAATTGTAGTATCTTTTTCAATTTAAGGAGCGAGAAAAAGAGAAAAAAATTATCTCAATATTCTTCGTGGGAGTTTAACAAACCCAAAGAAGGAAACTCAAGGGTTTTTTGGATTAACGAGTGAGAAAAATACCATAAAAATAATGTTCATTGCTTGATATCATATTGAAAAAGGGTCAATTGTAGTTGTCTCTTCATAATACCACGCAAATATGTCACATAACTCTTTGAAGAGATGGGTGAAGTGAGAAATTTCCTCGATAGTGCAATTTTCTCCAATTTCTATGTTTTCCATCACACTTATCTTGATTGAAATGTTAATCAGCATTGTTTTGGACAAATTCCCTAAGTTTCCTTTTGCATCGATATAATGAACAACCATGAACGGGGAATAAAATTCTAAGGGAAATGAATACATATTATTTGTAAAGGATAAGTGCTCGATTTAGTTTGAAGAGAGACCCAATCACGAAGATGAAACTCACCATAAGTCGAATCATCTAAAGGCATTACCTTCATAATAGCTTTGTCAGAAGGCAAGATTTCTTGTAACTCCCTCCTCCCACATCTACCCAAGTAACCAAACAGTCAGGGTAAACATGCGATGAGAGGCCACTATGATATGATTCGACGTCCTAAGTCACTTTAAGGAAGTGGAACTTAGAGAAACACACCATACAAACTTTCAACATCAACAATAGGAACCCTAGGAACCATCTCAAACTTTCTACTGATCAACCCCTAGGTCCCACTAAGTTTATAAGCTATTAAACCTCTAGATGCTCCCATGCTATGGGCATGCTAATGTCCAAATACCTCTAGATGCTCTCACAGGCCTACAAGTCAGAGTCTAGGGACTCTTTTATGTAGTGTTGTGCTAGAGTCCCTAGGATTTGAGCCACCTTTCCAAGGCCAGAGCCCAGGTCACTGCCCACAATGGAATCATATATTCATAACAATAAATTAACAAGGAAATGACAATATAAATGCAATCACTTGAATGAGACCATGATTGGACCCCTATTAGCCATGACAGAAATTTCATCAAACATATCACGAATATGTAATCTACATGTGTAAATAACATATCTAAGCATAGGTGTATCATACTTATCTGAGACTCGCTATGAGGCATTGTTTCCTTATCACTTCAACTATAGTTTCATCTATTAGGCCATATATTCATTTTTCTTTTATATACAAGTAAAAACATGATGGGAGCCATACATAGCCACTATCATAATACATATTCTTAATAAACATAATAACAATAGAAATACAAAAGATACAATAGCCATAGAATCCACATATAAACCAGTATAATACTCACATAAATACAAGGAGAAATAACCTCATGTTGATGATGAAAAATCCAAACCCAAGATGGGACTTTCACATTCCAGCTGACCATAGAATGGATGAGACAAATCTCTCTTCATCCATTCACCCCCATGCCATATTCTAAGCATGAATGTGGGATCTCATCAAACACATCAATCCAAAACCCTCTAGGGCTTCCAGAGGCCAACCACCTCAACCCATCAAACAATGGTTCCACCTTAGGGTTGGACATCAACAAACCACCATCAGATTGGTCACTATAATTTCCATCCATGGCTCCAGAGCATTTGTTCCAACCAAGGCTCCAAGACGAGTAACTCAACCCACATTAGCCATCAAGCTCTAGAGCATTTGTTCAACCAAGGCTCTAGGACTAGTCACTCAACCGACCAAGTGCTCCAAAGAGTTTTTCCAACCAACACTATGGGACTAGTAACTCAACCCAAGCTGTTACAAGGCTCTAGAGCATTTGTCCAACCAAGGCTCCAGGAACTAGTAACTCAACCGAAGCTAAGGAAACATGAGAACCAAATAAAAACACACAAGGAAATAAAGCCACAATCTCCATGGCTATCCAAGAAATGCTAAGGCTAGGAAATCCATTGTCAATACAGGCAATCATCCATGCCAGTGACATATCATAACCAATAATCCACATGCATATGCCATGCATGCCAAAACTAGTTAGGAAAACATACATGCAACTCAGTTCTTGCAAGACAAATTTGTTGTCGTTGTTGATCCCAGTGTCCTCTAGTGCTTTCCTGCTCTTTTTTTTCCTTCTTGCTCCAAATATCGAAGTATGACACACTCTCCAAGAGTGATCCAAGGAAACTCTAAGTATCCAGGAGTATAAGAGAGAGACAAAGAATAGAAAAGAGCTCCACCAAAACCAAACTGAACAAGCTTCACTGACCAAACCTTACCCACTAATCCTCAGAAGCCTTTTTATTAATGGGGCCACTGTTTTCTTCATTTTCCATTATTTTCCTTCATTTTCCTCACATGTAACATGTGACCTTTCACCTCCCTTTTCTCCTAATTTCCATTATTTTCATAAATAAATTTGCCAAAAAATGTCATTTTTCCTTTCCAAAGCCTTAGCCATTTCCTTTCCCAATTTCCTTAGTCACAATAAATCAAAATGAACACCCGCTAGGATGATTTTCCCACCATTCATCTTAGAATACATGTCCCATGACCTTGGTCTTATATATTTTACATGGATTTTTAACCAGGGCTATTACAGAACCTTCCCCCTTGGGGGAACACCATCCTTGGTGTGCAATGACACCTATAACCAACAAGACTGTTGAAAACAAAACATACTTCCCATGGGACTTTATAACACAACTCATTGTAGTATTTACAATGACATCCACATATACACATACACATTTGCTTCACCCAGCAAATAAGCATACTGTCTATGGAGTTTTATAAATCCAGCTCAATACAATATTTACAATAATACACATATGCACATTTTCTCAACCAAAAAATAAAAGGATATGATTCTTGCATCCAAAACAAGGGAATCCAAAGGCTCACACCCCCACCCTCAAAGTAATACCAAGATTCACCTCCTTCCCAAGAAGTCTAGAATCCACTACCAAAGTCAAAGTTACATCCAATGCCCAATGCTACAATCCTATGCCACTTATCCTCTCAGCGAATAGTTATTGATTCATTATTCTAGGGTACACTCCCAATGTTCATCTGATTCCACCTGTAAATGCTAATGACCAAAACAAATCCATCCCCAACCTTCCCTTCTCTACTACACAATCCCTCGGGGAATCCAGTAACCCCCTTTCATGCAGTGACACACCTTCCAAGTTTCATTGACACCCCCATCTCGAGAAGCCCATCCCTTGGCAAAGCTTCCTTACATCGGAAGATACAAAAACCAAGGCATATACCTACCTCAAAACAAATATATCGGTCATAAAATGCTCATGGAAATCAATGTACATTATTGGGTACTTGTGTCCCACAATTGCCCTACTCCTGAAGTGATTTACCAACATATTGCTGCCTATTTCAATTCCTTTTACTGACATTGCTAATTCTTGCTGTCAGTTTCAACCACCCAAATGGGTATTTCATGCTTTCCTATACCAAGCGCATAATTTCCATTAGATTCAAAATAAATTGAAATAACTTCAAATCATATCTCATTGGTAGCTCGTCAATAAGGTACACTTGCAATCTTGTTTACTTTCGGTTACAACAAGTCAAACTAACTATTTGATCAAATCATCGTGAATAAACATATCACATCTGGTTAGCTAAAACTCAACCACCAGAAATTAAAGTCATTAATCGCATGAAATCGTCATTAATTATAATCATAAATCACATGTAATCACCGTTGACTGGAATCATAAATCACATGCATAATAAAAATGAAATAAATATTGATACTTATCCTTTAATCCTATCCTTATCTTCTACCTTGTCCTTATTCCATACACACACTAGATTGGTTGCCACACATGACAAACACCTAGTGCCTTCTCCTCAACCATGTGCACATACACATAGTGTGCATCACACACATACAACCATAAACGACATACAACATCATGCAATAAATGCACCTACATCTGACATACCACACATACACCTACACCCAAGGTACAACACAATAAAGGCATACACCTACACCTGATGTAAAACACAATACATACATCCATAGCTGATGTACAATGCCATAATACATGTACCTGCACCTGACGTACAACACAATACAATACATCTATACCCAATGTACAACACCATACAATACATGTACCTATATATGTCGTACAACACAATACAATACATGTACTACATAGAGTACAACACAATGAGTACACATGTCATGATACCACAACTACACAATGCACTGTAGGTCTTAACCCCATACAGAAATTACCTGCATACAAATTCTAAAAAGAAAATAAATAATGCAAGAGCATAACACATAAAGCACATATACACAGAGATTTTCCCCTGGATCCCAAAATCGGGACTACCAGCTTGATTTTTCATTATGTTCCTTTCAATTTTACAATACATATTTATACATGTCGAAGCATCCAATACCATGGAATGAAAACCATCACGTCGAAAACCATCGACCGAAAACCATCGCGTCCAAAACCATGTGCAAAAACCATGCACAAAACCATAGGTGGGTCTGCCCAACCTAATATAGGGTACAAAACAAAAATTCCTAGGGGCGTTGCCCCGGACCTTGTAGAGGGGGGATACCTGCCCCTCCCAAACCCCTTGTGACCCTCTCACTACGCAATTAGCGCAACGACGGGGGGGCTCCACCCCCCCTCGTAACCCCCGGTTAACAACATCGACTAGTCATGGAAGGAATATAACACAACACAACATTCTCCCACTTGTTGTTTTCTTTCCACGAGAGAGCTTAGTCATTTATCCAGCCCTGCAACACCCATAGTTTATCTACACCAAGAGAACTTCTCAGAGCTCACAGATATTGTCAATGCATCTGTAGTATTCTTCAAAGTGTCTACCTTTACCATCAACACCTTTTTGTCTTCTATCATATCCCTCACAAAGTGATACTAAACATCAATGTGCTTTGTCTTTGAATGGTAAGCAGGGTTCTTTGCTAAGAAAATTACACCTTGGTTGTCACATTCTATCCTTATAGCTCCCTGTACTAACCCCATACTTGAACACAATCTCTCCAACCAAACTTCTTCCTTGCTTGCATGAGTGGCTTCCATGTATTTTGCCCTTGTAGTTGATAGTGCCACTACAGATTGTTTCTTACTCATCCAACTAACTGCAACTCCAAATAGGTTAAACACATACCCACTTGTAGATCTTCTCTGATCTAGATCTCTAGCTTAGTCTGCATCAACGAAGCCACAGATATCCAAAACTCTGTCCAATCCTGGTCTTCCTTGGTAGCACAAACCATAATCGCTAGTGCCACGCAAATACTTGAAAACTAACTTCATTGTTGTCTAATGCTCCTTCCTTGGTTTTGACA
>APFE030419140.1:220625-244716 GCA_000404065.3 Pinus taeda
TTCTACCATACCTTTACCATGAAGTATTCAAAGGCCCTTCTCTCCAATATGTCCAAGCCTTTGATGCCATAGCATGGTCTTCTCTCCAGAGACCACTAGATTCTATGCTCCATTTTCAGGAACCATAGAACTATTGTACTCATCAACAACAGTGCTACCTTGCAGCTTGTACAGAGTTCCAATCCGAACTCCTCGCATCAATACCAGTTCTCCTCGAACCATCTTGCAGGTATCCTTCTCGAACACTGTCTTTACACCTGCATCGTCCAACTTGCTTATAGAACTCAGATTTCTGGCCAATGCAGGGATATGCAGAACACCCAGAAGGGTTCTAACCTTTCCACCTTGCAACTTCAACTTTACTTTTCCGTGACCAATGATTCTAGCCTTCCTATCACGTCCTAAGAAGACATCACCACCATCGTATTTCTCATACTCACAGAACCACTCTCTATGGGGAGTGAAGTGAAAGGATGCACCTGAGTCAATCAACCATGCCTCATGATCTACATGTGTACTTGAAGAAGCCAAGTACACATCCCCACCTTCATCTGAGGTGATTTTTGCCTCTAGAAAAGGAGCATCATCAGATCCCTTTCCTTTGTCAGGAGATTTATATTTACAGTCCCTTTTGTAGTGCCCTTCTTTTCCGCATTTCCAGTAATCCAACTTTATAGGTTTTCCTGGAGATTTAGATCTCCCCTTAGATTTAGATATCCCACTCAATGACTTATTTTTGTTTCTCTTATGGGGCTGTCCTCATACAGACAAGGCATTACCATTCTGGCTCTCCATATTTTTTCGTCTCATCTCCTCCATCACCAAGGATGAAACTATTTGATCAAGCTGCAAAGCAGTTGCATTGCTACCTATTGCAATAACCAGACTATCCCACGAATCTAGTATAGAACACAACAAACTGATGCACTTATCTTCATTTCAAATTTTAATATCAACAGATGATAACTGACTTACCATAGTATTAAACGCATTCAAATGCTCTGTCACCGAGTCTCCATCTTTCATCCTCAGGAATAGTATATTCACCAAAGACTTAGATTGGTACAAAGTCCCTAACTTGTCCCACAGAGCCTTCGCTGTAGCTTCCCCTAATACATTCAACAATATTGAATCTAAGACACACAATCGTATTGTGCTCTTTGCCTTCCGATCCAACTTCTTCCATTCTTCATCGGTCACTCCCATTGGTTTAGTACCCAGATCTACCGTGATCCACTAATCTTTATCCACCAACAATTCCTCCATCTTGAGTTTCCACAACTCAAAACTATGACCATTGAACTTCTCAATCTCTATCTTTTCGCTGATCACCATCTTCTTTCACCACCATAATCGATCTCGCAAATCTCCCACTGAACAGGGTCTACCACAGGCCCGAGCGAAACCCCTCAGCGATAAAGGTTTCCTCATGAAGCTAACCTAGCTCTGACACCAAATGTAGGTTTTAACCCTGTACAGAAATTACCTGCATACGAATTCTAAAACAAATAAAATAAACAATGCGAGAGCATAACACATAAAACGCATATGCACAGAGATTTTCCCTTGGATCCCAAAACCGGGACTACCAGCTTGATTTTTCATTATTTCCTTTCAGTGTTACAATACATATTTATACATGCCGAAGCATCCAATAACATGGACCGAAAAACCATCGCGTCCAAAACCATGGACCAAAAACCATAGGTAGGTTCGCCCAACCTAATATAGGGTCCAAAAAAAAACAATTCCCGGGGCGTTGCCCCGGACCCCGTAGAGGGGGGCTACCCGCCCTCCTCAAACCCCCCAGATAAGGGGGGCTGCTGCCCCCCCTGTGACCCTCCTGGTGTGCAATCGGTGCAATGAAGGGGGGGCTTCCCCCCCCCTCTAACCCCCCGGTTCACTACGTAGGTTAATCATGGAAAGAATATAACACAGCCCAACATACTACACTCAAGTACATATCAACTGTCTCAATACATATGTTGAGTAAAACCATCTTAAAAAAATTTAATTTCTTGATGCAATCTTATAGACACATACTTGTATCATGCGATTAATCAAACATTCAACAAAAGATAGACGACATAATAGACACCAACACTCAACCACCAAATAGACAACATAATCAAACATTCAAGCACAAAGTATATGGCATAATCAATCTCATACCTTAATGTATCTCAGAGGAGGCTATCTTGTCTACACAATCAATCTAGTTAGCATGATATAACTTTACAACACATCAGCTCAAGCACAAATAAAGTCATGATATCCATAAGAGTCACTAGCTAACACGTTCACCTCATAAACTCATAAACAATTATCATGCATACATAATAATCACATCTGCATAGTTAGTCTAGATTAGTATGACATAATATCACAACATATTAACTCATACCTGAATCTCATAACCCTAACAAATTGCATATAACAATCCAACGTAGTATGATACATATAACATCAAGATCTTAATGTAATAACCCTAATCATCAAGATACTAGCATATAACAACAGCAAGTTATATATCATGCTCATAAACAACATATAACCTAATCATCAAGCTAACTATCATATAACAACAACAATTTAACCTATAGCATACTCATCAGAAACATATAACATAATCATCAAGTTATCTAACATAAAACAACAAGAGCAATGCATAGAACCACATGTTACTACCACTCATGACTATCTGACACATGTGCATATGCCTATAATAATTAACTAGCAACTATCATGTATGTAATCATAACTTCAAAAGAATGAAATGCATCCACATAACCATAATGCATATAACAATCCTTAACCTACATACCTGCATGCCCAACATACAAACTTGTATGAACATATGCTCTTGCCTTAAGGTTCAATGCTGCAATTTCACTTTGATGATCTACATATCCTGCTCTATCTCACCAACACATTAGCATCATAATGACCACTATCATCATGATGACCTAATTGCATACAATGACATCACAATGCATGCCTAACCTACCATACATGCATAACCATAACCATGACAATGCATCCATAACAACATATAGAGACTGCCATGCATAATAAATGCATATACAACCATACACTCATGACGACAAATCCACAACAACACCATCAACCTTCACATGGGGAAATCACTACAACCATGATCAACACCATGCAAATGCGACAAGCACGTGGACTAAAAGCATAAGGAACTCATGTGCAACCGACGTGAATGCATGACTAACACATAACCCATCGATTCTGAGCGGTGAACCATGCTATGATATCACTCTCTAACTCCCTCCTCCCACATCTACCCAAGCAACCGACCAACTTGGGTAAACATGCAATGAGAGGCCACTATGATATGATTCAACCTCCTAAGTCACGTTAAGGAAGTGAAACTAATTAAAGCACACCATAAAGACCTTCAACATCAACAATAGGACCCCTAAGAACCATCCGAAGCTTTCTACTAACTAGCCTCTCGATCCCACTGATTTTTTAAGCTATTAAACCTCTGGATGCTTCCATGCTATGGGCATGCCAATGTCCAGGGACCTCTGGATGCTTTCACATGCCTACAAGACAACATCCACGAACTATTTTATATAGTGTTGTGCCAGCATCCCTAGGATTTGAGCCACTTTTTCAGGCCTAGAGCCGAGGCCACTGCCCAGAAATGAATCACATCTTCATAATAATAAAATAACAAGGAAATGACATTATAACTGCAATAACTTGAATGAGACCTTGACTGGACCCCTACTAGCCATGACATGCATTTTGTCCAATATATCATGAATATGTAATGTGCATGTGTAAATAAAAATCTAAGTATCGGAGTCTCATACTTATCTAAGACTTGCTATGAGGCATTGTTTCCTTCTTACTTTAGCTATAGTTTCATCAATTAGGCCATAGATTCATTGTTCATTCATATACAAGTAAAAATGTGATGGGAGCCATACATATCCACTATCATAATACACATTCATAACCAACATAATAACAACAGAAATACCAAAGGATACATTAGCCATAGAATCCACATATAAACCTGTATAATACTCATAAAAATACAAAGAGAAATAACCTCATGTTGATGATAAAAAATCCAAACCCAAGATGGGACTTCCACGTTCCACCTGACTGTATAATGGCCAAGCCAAATCTCTCTTCATCCATTCACCCCCGTGCCATATTCCAAGCATGAATGTGGGATCTCATCAAAATCATCAATCTAAAACCATATAGGGCTTCCAGAGGCCAACCACCTCAACCCATCAAACAATGATTCCACCTCATGGTTGGACATCACAAAACCATCATCAGATCGGTCTCTGTTCCAACCATCCAGTGCTCTAAAGAATTTGTTCCAACTAAGGCTCCAGGACTAGTAACTAAACCCACCAAGGGCTCCAAAGCATTTATCCAACCAAGGCTATGGAATAGTAACTCAACCCAAGCTTTTACAGAGCTCCAGAGTGTTTGTCCAACCAAGGCTCCACGAACTAGTAACTCAACCCAAGCTAAGTAAACATGAGAACCAACAAAAAAGAAACAATGAAATAAACCCACAATCTCCATGGCTATTGAAGAAATGGCAAGGGTAGGCAATCCACTGACAATCTAGGTAATCCTCCGTGCCAGTGACATATCATGACCAATAATCCACATGCATATGCCATGCATGCCCAAATTAGTGAGGAAAACATACATGCAAATCGATACCTGCAAGTGAAACCCATTGTAGCTTGTGATCCCAATGTCCTTTTGCGCTTTCTTTCTCTTCTTTTTCCTTCTCGCTCCAAAACTCCAAGTATGCCACACTCTCCAAGAGTGATCCAAGAAAACTCTAAGTATCCAAGAGTATGATAATGAGAGAATAGAAAAGAGCTCCACCAAAACCAAATTGACCAAGCTTCACTAACCAAACCTTACCCACTCATCCTTAGAAGCCTTTTTATTAACGAGGTTTCTATTTTCTTCATTTTCCATTATTTTCCTTCATTTTCCTCCTTACATGCAACCTGTGACCTTTCACCTCCCTTTTCTCTTGATTTCCATTTTTTTCATAAATAAATGTGCCAAAAAATGCCATTTTGCCTTTCTAAAGGCTTAGCCATTGCCTTTGCCAATTTAATTAGCCATAATAAATTGAAATGAACACCCACTATGATGTTTTTCCCACAATTAAACTTGGAATACATGTCCCATGACCGTGGTCTTATATATTTTGACATGGACTTTTAACTGGGGTTGTTACACTTCCTCAAGGAAAACGATAGAGGGAGTTACGATGGGAGAGTAAGTGGTACTAGCGGTCTGGACCAAGCAAGACAAAGACATTGATGCCATGTGGATAGCTTGATAAGCTAATTTTACAAGCAACAAGGCTATTTGGCCCCCAAAAAAATCAATGGTAGAAGGGGTCGAGAGAATCCAAGGATTGGTAGGGTCATCAAAAATAGTTGAGACCATTGAAATGGCTACACGAACCTTAGGTAGCAAAAGAGGAAAAAACCCTAAAAGAAAGGAGCCCTTCAACAGACCGGTACCAATGCTGACAAATGTGTCAGGAGAGCCACACACTAGAGGAACATTATTGGCTTGTAAAGGTTAAAACTTGGAGGTGCAGAAGGATAATTGATCTAAAGTCACAATCTTCCCTTGATGAGGGAAAACAATAACTTTGAAGATTGATAAGGCAATCACTCATGTTGGTGCTTAATTGGACCCCAATTTAAGCATGACTTTTTCTGTTGGTTTCACCTTGTGCTTCCCTTGTCCTAAGAATTTCTCTCATGTTCCTATGACTAAAAATCATTCACTTGAATCTTCATCTTTACCTCCATTAAACATTATAGCTTGAGAATTATTATTATTATGGATACAAAATTTTAAAATCTTAATCTCAAATTAATTTTTAAAAACACTTTATAACCATAAGTCATAATTATCATTGATAAAAAAATAAAAAATAAACTGAAATCATTTAATTCAATAATTAAAATACAAATTAAAAATAAATCAAAAAATAAAAATGAAAAATAATTAAAATAATTAAAAAGATAAATAAAAAAAATTATATCACATAAATTAATTAAATCATGACAAATAAATTAATTGAAAAAGATAAAGCAAGTAACAATAAAAAAATATATATAGAACCTACCTCCTACCTCTTTCATTCTCCACTAATACTCAATCTACCATGACTTTTAAAAACCTTGAGCTCCAATGAAAATTACGAATTAAATGCAAGGTATATTACGTATTATTTATTAATTAAAAAAGGCTTGATGAAATTTCTAAATATTTTTTTTTTTAAATTTATTAAATTCTCGAAAAAAATTAAATATTAAACTAAATATTTTAAAAATAAAAAATTGAGAATTTTTAAATTTGAAAACCAATTATTTACCAAGATGATTAATTTTACGGTGTTGAAAATTGAATTGTAAAAAAAAATCATTTAAAACAAAAAATCAATTTTTTTTTTGTATATAATCAAATGTTATAATATTGATTAAAAAGTACACCTATTAAATCTAGATATCTATGAAAATAAATTATCAATATATGAAGTACTAAACCTATGAAAATAAATTATCAATATATGAAGTACTAAACCAAATGTCATAACAATTAATAAAGAGTACATCTATCAAATCTATTGTAATATTTATTTTACTATATAGTTTTATTAATAAAAATATACAAGACAATAAATATAATCATTTACATATTATATTATTTTTAATCTGGCAGTTGTTAGTTTTTTCATTAATAATTGGGTAATAAATTAAATATTAAATAAACAAGTGTCATATAGTAGCTAGTTTCTATCATTTAGTTTAAATATAGCTACATTAAAGTAAAAATATTAAATTCAAGTTAATGTTTAGAATTTAAATTTAGTATTACTCATTGGTAAATTAAGTTATTTTGTTAATTGTAAAATTTAGTTTTACTCATTGGTAAATTGAGATATTTTGTTAATTGTAATTATGCATTGTTTACATGAACAACTTTATTGCTTTCATTGAAATATAAATTTCTACACATTTATTTTTGTTCACGATTATATTTTTATTAATATAATACTTTTTAATAAAGTCATATATAAATTAATAAATATATAAAAATGATTATATAAAATTAACTCAAATATAAATATAAAATAATAAATTATATATAAACAAATAATATATTTGATCTTATATATATGATGAATAAATGCATGAAAAACATGATGGTCTCATGTAGAGGATGATCATCAATCATCATCAAATAAATAGTATATAAAAAAATATATATATATGCTTTTATAAATTTATTTATCTTTTAAACTTTTAAGATATATTTATATAAAAATGTTTATAAATTATTCATATTCTAAAACTTTAGTAGATGTGTTTTACATTTTAATGATAAATTAAAGTTATTTTTAATTGTCTACTATTCCTATATTTTTGGTGTGTCATGATAATGCTGAATATACCAGAAGAGATCTATGGAATTTGCTAAAATAGAATATAGCAATTTGCTTTGTTGACTACTAGTCTACCTAGTATATCATAATTTGCGAATTTCAAATTCACAAAGGATTTGGCGATTTTAATGTGCTTCTGAATTAAATGCTACATAGTTGTTAGTCTGTGTAGCTTAGTTCAAATATAACTAAATTAAAGTAAAAACATTGAATTGAAGTTAGTGTTAAGGTTTACAATCTCGTCAATTTAGGTTTTACTGATTCGTAAATTGAGGTATTTTTTTAAATTGTAATTATATATTGTTTGTAAGTATGAACAACTTTATTGCTAATTTCATTTGTTGAAATATGAATTCATCCACTCCATAAGTGGATTATGGCCTAAAACTACTTTTCATTGGCTATTCGATTGTATTATTTAGATGTGAGAAAACATGTGAATAACTCAAAATCCAAAAGCATGTGGCAGGAGTGAAAGTTCACCCCCTTAAAAACTACCAACAAAGTATTTTAGATGGCAAGTTTTTTCATCATGCACATGATGATGTAGTTTCATATTGGGATCTTAAACATTAATAGAAGATAGATCAATATGTTTGAAATGACAAAAAAAGGGTATTAATTTGATTTTTAAAATTTGATTAGAATTTTAGATTTATGAAATTTCTATTTTATGTATGTAATTTATGGTAATAAAAAGAAAAAAAATATTATTACAAAGCTTGTTTTGTTATATAGTATTATTAAATTTTAGTTTTTTTATTAAATTTAAAAAAATTAAAATATATAAAATATAGTGTAATTAAAAAAATATAATTTTAACATTTTAAAATTACAAAATATTATATATAAATAACATGCTGTAATTAAAAATTGTAATTTTTACATTTTATTTAATTACATTAAATTGAATATGTTGTAATTGAGAATGAAATTTTGATATTTTAAATTAGTAAAAAATTAACTAATTTTTTTTAATTTAATTTTAAACTGATGTATTTTTGAAAATACATTGAAAACCTAGTTTAAATTAGTATAGTGAATTACCACTTCACATGAGTTAATGTAAAAAAAATAAACATCAATAAAACAGAAAAAACGAATTAAGGAGTTGATACATTTGATTAGGTAAAAATAAAATATTTCACTAAAAGATAGCGTTTAATGTTTTTTCTCGCATAAAAAAGCGAATCACTAGAACAATGACCTTTAACTTTTAATTCGTGGTGGTCTAGGGTTCGACATTGCGGTCCGCCACAAAGACTAAGGTGACATGAGCAAAAAAAATCCACGACGACTGCGTGGCCTTCGACGACCTTGATACAGTAAAAAAACATTTCCCCTATTCCGCTAATATATAGCTACAGGTCCATCCTTGTAGCTATGGTAATTGTGGCTTTTAACAACCTTGATACACTTAAAAACATCTCCCTTGTTCCGCTAATATATAGCTACAGGTCCATCTTATAGTTATGGTCATTATTGTCTTCCTCCTGCGAGAGCTCATTTAACTGGAGAGTTGAGTGTATATATTATTTCATAAAAGTTTAGAATTTTAGTTGAAGTCGGAATTACTTTAAAAGTTGTGATGATAAATAGTTATTATGCATTATAAATTTTGATTTATGTATTTTTGATTAATTAATAAAGGTAATAGGTACATTAATAGAAGCATGGGGCAATAACATGTTCAACTTGATAGCCAATAAAGTTAAACATAAATAAATTAAACTATTTTTAAAAATTCATATATTCAATGTGCAATGTTATATTATAGATTTTTTTTGCAATTTTTTTTGTCAAACCCAAACTAATATGGGTTTGACCAAAAACACATTGCAAGATCCACTACAGCGAAATAATAACAACATATTTTTTAATTACAATATTTATTTAAATCAATTGTTTTTACCTAAACTATTTAGATTTCTTTTTAAAATATAATTTATTTATAATTAGTTATTTAGACAATTTTAATTAATTAATTTTTTATGTTTTTAATATAAAAATATTAATGTTGTATTTTCAAATTTAATAATTTTATGATTTTTAATAATTTTTTTACATATACTATAATAACAATAATTTAATTTTTTGATTAGAAACTTTTTGGCGAAATCACATAATTTCGCCAAAAAATTTCTAATCAATGCTATGGATCACAGAGTCTAAATTCCTTAATAATTAATTGTAAGAAATATAAATATTAATTATATGTAAATCTATCTTCAATTGAATTTTATGATTACTATATTAGCATATTTTCCTATATACATAATTTTAGAGGACTTTAACATTTAAATTAATTTTAAAAGGATTATCAATTAACTTTTACAGCAAAAACAAATATTAAACGATAACATTACATATTACACTTATTTAAAAATATTTTATTTAAAAAATAATAATAAAAACATTGAATATACATGCCCACTTCAAACGAACAAAAATACCCTCCACGTGACTTAACTCTTCGTGAATTACTTGTCCTTCAACGAAAATTCCAATGAAGATGTGAGTATTAAATGAGATAATAGTAAGTCGATCTAAATTGTTAAGCATCGTCTTTATTCTAACTTCATACAAATGTCCTCCCTTCATCATAAACCTTTTGACGGCTCAAACTTACCCTCGTCTTGTTTCTTCCCCTGCAGATTCCGAAAAGGCTTTAAAATTGTTGTGAATTTTTACGAGTTCAATATAATGTTTGGATTGATATAATATATATATAAATTTTTTTCAACATAATATATATGCACATGTCAATTAAATTTTTTATATTATGATTATAAAATTTATATATATTATAAATAAACTTATATATATACTATTATTTAAGATTTTTATCCAGCTGTGCAAATAGTTCATTATTTACCAGCTTCTTAGTTCATTATTTACAGCTTCTTCTTTGAACTAGTTGGTAAGAGATTAACAAAGAGAAGTTAGATATATTACTATTTATTTATTTTTATTTTTTATTTTTAAATGAAAAAATTAATTTCATTTTTGTAGAGTAGGAACATAGTTACAGAGCAATTAAAGATTTGAGTGAAAAAATAGAAGGAGGATTAATTTTAAAGAGAAAATTATTAAGTTTCTTTTAAGAGATCGAAAATCTTTCATGATAAATGAAACATAATGGAGTTTTAAAAATAAATTCTATTTTGGTTTTTATTATTCAGATAATTACAAAAGAAGCAATTATTTGAACAATTATTAAAAAAAAACTTTTTGTATAAAACCCCAAATTTCTCATTCGAAAAGGGGTTGGAGGTTGGGTGATTCAGAGAAGACACTATGGTTTAATACACATGGATGCATTTGATGCATAGGCCACAATATATTTTGTAACATTGGATTATGTGCTCTGAATATGATATTTTCATGATTTCTTCTGTTTTCAATTTCTGAACATGTGCTAGTTTGCAACAGTAGTTTAAATAGTTAACATGATCAACTATATAAAATGCTTTCAGTATCTAATCTACTTGCTTCTTAGATATCCATAATATCTGAGGCAAATAGATAGAACTATTTATAGGTTTCATTGTTAATAGAAATTCCAAATGTTTGACATTGCTATTCTATCACAATATCTCCTGTAAATATTATTTACAACAGTTACATGTTCTTTTTCATCCCTTTGTCATTAACTTTTCGTTAGTTTCATATACTGGTATCTTATCTTATATTTGTCAGCATGGTAATAGTTCACTTGATTAACGCTACTGCTCTATTGCAGCCAACAATATATTTGCTAATTTCTTGATATCTATATTACATATGATGATTTCATCTTGATATTTTCTTTTTGTAAAGTGAGTTGAAAAGTATAATACTTGATATTACACCTTTAGCATTTTTCATTAAGATGAGCTATCAATATAAACGTACAAGCATAACTCACATTTAATTGTTTTTCTTTTATCTTCAACCATTTCTTTTCCTTTATTTTAGTTTTGGTGGAATGTTATTTTCATGTTGTATAATGAAGGTTACATTTTGATATCATTCACTAGATGTTGTATAGGTCTCTCCCACCTAGATCTTCAAACTGTATGCTCATTTTCCCCATATTAATAATTTAGCCATATTTATTTATTTGATTATAAAATCTATATAATTTGCATTATTTTACACTCACTATTTAATTTACACTATTATCAAGGAATACCCCTTATGGTGAAAGGGCGGCCAACCCTTGTCACCTAGAGCAGGAGGATCTCAAATCCTCAATGAATGCCTTCTCGTGTTGTCGTCGGTTATGAGGATAATTTGAGAACCAATATTTTTTGGCGTTGTTGCTGGTGAACAAAGTTCTACATTTTGTTTCCTTTGGTAACAGAGTTAATAGCTAAATATTTAACCCATTGGTGGATGGGGTTATAGTTGTATGCACCTAATAGGGTTTGAATTAAATCTTTCTTGTTTAGTTTTTCACTTGGTGGCTCCATAGTTTAGCTTTATTGTTGATTTTGTTTCAATGGCCTCTTCATGGATATCTTCATGTTTTTCTCCTTTAAATTTTTCTAACATTGCAAGTTCTCCACATGAGTTACTAGACATAGGCATATGGGATGCTTACCTACCTCATTTTTGTGATGATGGGGATGATGATCCAGTATAACACCTTAGAGAATTCCACAACTGCATTCAAGAGATGGGAGTACACCATGAATACATTCTCATGGAACTCTTCATGATGTCCTTGGAAGGTGATGCTCATAAATGGTATAGACAACTCCCTTCTTGTACGATTTCCTCTCTAAAAGAATTTCATAATAGTTTCTGTGACTATCGTAAAGGCATGTATCTTGTAGGTTCACTTGATTTTGAATGTTGTGAATGTTTTAATCATAATAATCCTGGAGATGAATATGACGATAAAAATGAAGAAACTAAAGGAGATTATGAATCTAAAATAGAATGTAATACTCATGGATCTAATTTTGAAAATTTTCAAGAATCATCTTCTATCATATATGCTAATGAACAAGACAATTCTCTCTCATTAACAAAATAGTATACAACATTTATGTGTTGAGAAATCTCAAGATTCCTTTACGTCTATTAGTTCTAATTTATCTTTGGTAACAATTTATAATAATAATAAAGGAGAAGTTACATCTGAAACATTAGAACCTATATCTAACCAATTTGACATTGTGTTACACACTCCTGAAGGTTATGAACAACCCATTTATGATAGTTATGAAGAAAATAAGTCGCATGTTAATGAGGAGGTTGTGAGTGCACAGGAAAAATATAATGATTTTATTGAAATTTGTTTACCTTCTCTTGGTCTATTGAATGAATTTTTGAATGAATTGGATGTAACATCTAGCTTTGACCATCCAGCAAGACTTGAAGAATCTAATGATTTAACTATTAATAATCAATATGATTTTTCTTCATTTGATTCTCATAATGGTAGTGTTTTTAGGTATGGTGAACCAAGCAATATTGAAGAAGAAATTGTACCCACAACCTTATCAACATTACCTATTTATGACTATGACAATCAATCATCAATAGTAGATCATTTTTCTTCCAACAAAATGACATATACTGATATTTTAGTAATTCTAATTTCCTTGTACATGAGTGTCATATCAATTTTTCGAAGCCACCCATATACACAAATATGAAGATGAAGAATTGTCTTCTCCTCACCATCTGGAATTAAATCACAACATGTTTATGCATGTAAATTTGTCATCACTATGTTGTTTTGGTTCTTCAGATAAAGATGAATATATTAAATATAATGATTTAATTGATTTAACATCACTACATAATGATGAACCTATTTATTATGAGCATACCTACATGAGCATTATACCTTGGACCTTATGGTTGTTAACATGTTGAATTTTTTCATTATTTGTTTATTTTCAAACTTGGACATAATTAATTCAGTGGAAATACATGATAACCATGAGGTAAAGATACACAAAATTTATTTTCATAAGAAATATGTTGACATTTCATAATTCTTACCATTAGATGTTCATACAGGGCTGCATGATTTTGTTAAAACATGGATGTGTGAGTATTTCGGAATAGTTTGTTCCTATTTTAAATCAAACGTGAGCATATCAAAAGCCCGGTAAAAGAACTCCTCCCCTACTTCTTTCAAAAATTAAATATGTTATTATTATTTATCAAATTGAAGCCTCAAATCAAGAAGTTTTTCATTGACAAGTTCTCCTTTTGGTTACTCTGGATTTTCAATTTCTTTGATAAATATTGTCACTGAGACACATTGTATATAAGCCATGTACATAAATAAAATTTTGTTTACTTACACTTCTTTGGTTTAGCTTGAATAAAGATGAAATTATTTGTCTTAAAGAATACTTGTGTTAATGTCAGTATTTGCATACTTCCATCAGGGATCAAATTTTTTCTTTGCATTTTCATTTTAGGGGTCCCATATTGAAATTTTTACAGCATTTCATTAGGTCATGTCAAACTAATCCACTGATGGTTGTCTTCTCTTCAGGAAATCTAATTTCTCCCTCATAAAGTATACTTGTTGACCCATCTTCAGGTTGTCTTGAATCATGGTTTCATGGTCAAAGTGTAATCATGTTTTCATTAGGTCTTAGGGTTTCATTTTCAAGGTCAGGTGTAAATAAAAGGTAGCAAGGGGATGAGGATGACAAATAAATCAAGAATGATGGCTAGTAAGTCATAGTCACTATATAATTATCTTTTTAACTAATGTAATTTTCACGTCAAAAAACATGTTTTTGAGGTGAAAACAGAGTATTTTGACTTGATTTGTATTTCTTATGTAATTTTAAATCACTTTATGTAATAAATGATCCCGGCTACACTAATGCATCTCACCTTGCTACAAGACAAAGAAACACTGCAAAAATCAGTTCAAATTAAGCATCATCCACCTTAAAAAGAATAAAGAAGGAAAGGCATTAAAAACAGAGATTTGAAAAAGGTCAAGAAACATTAGAAAGTGGGTTTTTCTAGTGAAAAATCAAAATCTACTCCTATATAAGGTGTCACATTTCATTTTCAACTTCATCATTCTCATTTGGCAAAGGAGTCAAAAAGTGAAGAAAAGAGGAGAAGTTGAGTGAGTTTTGGGCCAAGGAGAAGTGGCGTTGTGCTTCTAGAGTTTAGCGCTATGTGTTTCACGCAGTGGAGGTGGCGCTATACGTTCAGGGGGTGGCGCTACACGTACAAGCTGAGCACTGTGCGTAGGGTGTTTTCTACAGTGCAAAATAACACTGCGCTGTGCATTCAAGAGGACATGGCGCGCCTATAGCAGGCGCTACACGTTGAGTAGAAAGGACCAAAAAATCCTCCAAATTCATAAAAACTTCCAAAATCACCCTCTCATCCCTCAAACAAGTAAGTGCCCTCACTATACCTCATCATTGATTTCCAATTGAAGTTTTTGAAGGTAATTTACATTGGCAAATGTGAAACCATAGATTCTCCCTCAATTACACCCTAGAAACCCTAATCCCCATTATTTCTCCCACCATCTATTACTAAAGCCGTGAAACTCTCCTCTATATCTCTCCATAACATTCTATACCCCCTCATCCTTCATCCCACAAGCTATACTTCAAAAAAAGGATCCAAGCCCCTCTCCCTCATTTTCATGATCCATACCCTCCCCTTCATTTTCTAGCTCGCCAAATACCCCACAAGGTCATCTCCAATTCCGTTACTCCTAAATCACTCTTGCTTACTCCCTTCATCCCTTTTCTATGAGTGCACAACCTCAAAAGTTTCAAACATGGACAGAGAAGACAGAGACTACGAGGAGGAGGAAAACATTGGCAGTGACAGTTTGACAGATAAATCTCGACATTCGAGAAAACCACACAAGGGAGGCAAAATTATTAGGGAAGAGCCATCAAACCTCAGAGAATTGCAGGCCTCTCAGTTGGTTGTCACTTGTTTTAGACATCTATGGTGCTATGAGTTGTGTGACCAAGTAGAGAGAGTTCAACACCACCCTAAGCTCACCAGGATTTTTGTAGACAATCTTCGGGATAACAAGGTGACTCTTGCTGGGGTGACATTTACAGTTTCACCTTCCATTATTGTGGATGTAACTAGGATTTCCAAATGTAGGGGAGAAGGGGTACAAGGCACAGGACCTAGATGAACACTATTATGAGCCTTATATCAAACCTAGGTACAGAAATGAGGCAAAAAGGCTTTTTCCTTCAGATTTCTTGAAGACAAGTATGCCTCCATGATGAAAATCTTCATGAAATGTTTCACTTGTGAGGGCAAATTTTCCAGATTGTACACCTATCACATCAGGCTTCTCATGAATTTTACTAGGGTGAGGATGTTAAACCTACCTTATTTCTTGTTCAGGAATATTGAGAAGATGGCCCACTTTGTACAGAAAAAGCCACACCCTCAGTAGATGAGTAGTCTTTATCACTATTCCCTGATCAAGATGATTGTGCTTCATCATCTTAACATCCTAAACATCTCTTGGGAGACATTCATTGCCCATGACATCTTCAAGGGTCCTCAAATTCCTCCACTAGTGTCTCAAGAAATAGGAGGACCTTCTAGCAGTACTCAAGTAAAGAAAGATGAGAAGGCTAAAGAGACTAGAGCCATTGAGGTGCCTGAAACCTACAAGACATACCAGAGGGGCACAAGAAGATTGTTTAAAGCTGATAGGAAAGTGTTTGCTCCACTTGGTGTGGAAGGGACCTTGCCTTCTTCATCCACTCATAGGAAAATGCTTGCTCCACAGGGTGTGGAAGGGGCTTTGCCTTCTTCATCGACACATTAGGAACAGGTGCAACAACTGCACAAAGGGAAAGAAAAGATGCAAGTGGAAGATTTTGATGATGAGGAGGAAAGAGATTCTGATTTGACGGAGCATGATGAGCTAGAACAACATTATATCATCATGGTATAGAAACAATTGAATTAGAGGCTCAGGGTGAAGCAACAATAGAGAACATTATCATACAGGAGAAAGAGGCTCAAATCAAAGCATTGATGGACAATTTAGGGATATCCAAGTATTTCATGACATATCAAAAACAAGAGAACAAGTAGTTGAGTGATAAGCAGGTCCTCATGGAGTTGGAACTTCTCAAGATAAAAAAATGAAGTGACAAGGGTAAGTCAACAATGCAAGAGGAAGAGGCACTAGTCACTTTGACTCCAATTGAGAAGGAAATTTAAGGTGATAGATAGATTTGGCTTGAAAGAGTCAATTTGCGCTTAGAAAAGCTATTGCAAAAGGCCAATAGGGATAACCAGATCATCAGGCACATGGCCCACCATTACAGTATCCGAAACAAAATTTGCAATGCAAGGGTCAAACAGATGAAATTAATGCTAAGACAGGCTATAAAGGGAAAGAAAGAGGAGGATAGGCTTATGTTTCTTGTTGAAGCTTCCTTGGCTCATCAAGATGCTTGATGATGGTGATTCTCACCAATTTTGGTCAGGTTTGGAGGAGATTTTGTTTTTCACAAATTTTGGAAATTGTACACACAGAAAATCTGGCTCAATGCGCAGGTGGCACTGCGATTTTCCTAGGGGCACCCAACGGACAAATGGTTTGCATTTTTGGCTTCAAAGTAATGAGTACATGCACCCTATGGATTTTCTATGTTTTTGGGGCAGAACTGTTCCACCAAAAAGTCAAAAAACACCCTAAACATGACATTTCTGCCACTTTTTGGACACATAGAAGTAGTCTTGGGAGAATCAAATTTTGAGGGGTCAACTGAGCTTCAAATAAAGAAATTCTAGGTGTTTTGTAAGCTATACTTGAAGAGATTTCCAATGAGCTATCATGAGCTCAATTTGGATGTTGGGAAGGCCTCCAAAAGGGACTTGAAAGTGGCACTTCACGTTGGACCAGTGACACTGCGTATAGGACAAATTTTGCACAGGATGACCTTTTTTCTATGTTTTTACTGTGTTGATGGATTTTCTCTCATGGAGGATGTTTTAGTGATGTAAATGATGACTTGTATTATAAATATGATGGATAATTAGTATTAGAGGGTATATTCATTAGATTAAATGTCAATTTGAGCACAAATGAATCCGTTTTCTCACTTTTAGAGGCAAGTTGTTAGGATGCCTAAATTTTAGTTTCTTGTTCTGTGTTGGCTAGATTAACTCCTCATCCTAGGTATTAGACCCTTGAAGATGGGACGAGGTTGAAACAATGCCTATATCTTCTTCTTCTTTCTCATTGTAAAGGGTTGGACTCAGTTGGATGTTTATGCCTTGATTGTAAATTATTTTGTAGCAGTTTAGCAGGAGATTAATAAAAATTGCAGCTATTTCTTTGGGATCCATGTGGTATGCAGTTTAGTTAAGTTTCTTCTCTTGTGATCATATGTTAGAATGTTTTTTTTACTTCATTAATCATTTCATTGCATCTAAGTGAATTTTTTCAAGTTGATAGGCAAAATTCATAACATCACTACTCTGCTTTGGGGAAATGTTCACCATTATTTATTTTCTACAGTCTAGGAAGGATCCATGGTAATCACATGATCTTCCTAGCTTCTCGCTAGTCTTAAAACACCTCACCCATCAAACCCTAGAGTGTTAAACCTTATGCCTACCTTGCCCCATTGAACACCCTGCAATTTTGACCTAATTCCCTAGCCCTAACTGTCTGGCTCCTTCTGATCGAGCAATACCCCTTCAAGGTCAAATCAAACCTTGTACTACTATACCTAGCCTTATATCCTTTTCCTCATCCAGTCATCTTGGTTGAGATCCTTACGGACAGAGCCCTCTCCCGGCCTAATAGGGCTAGCTACTTGGCTAAGCGTGGTTTGTGGTTACCCTGGCATTGCCTTCCTTTAGCCTGAGGTTCAATCCAGGTGATAACAACTTGTATGATCATAGATAGAATGGAGTGAAAATTTACGAGTCCTTATGAACCATATTAACGAGCTTTTAATACTTATTTAAATACTTGGTTTGTAAATCGTCGTTTAAGCGGTGACTATCTTTCAAAGGGCTCAAATATCTGTTTCTTAATAACTTCAACTTCATATTGAACATTCCTCACCACACCTCTCTTTCATACTACTTACACATAAATACTAAGGCATCACATTAAGTCATAAGTGCTAGAGCTATAACCATAACATTTGGCTTTCATAAGATTTAATTGAAACTTTGGTAGGACTAATTACATTATAACCATGCATGATATCTTCCCTTCTCACCATACTACCCTAGGTATAGGAACCTATATTTAATTGGGTGGGGAATGTTGGTATCTCTGCTAGGACTATGAATTCTCACTGGAAGTAGAGCAAGGCCAGTGGTGCTAGATTAAATCTAATATGTAATCCTCCCACTCCTTTTTTTGAGGTAACTTCCGATGGGGTATGCAAACATCTCTGTCAGGGCAATGGACGCTCGCTGACACCGAAGCAAGGTTAGTGGTATTGGACTAAGTATAGTGCGTAATCCTCCCATCTTGTAAAAGTGCATATCTCTTGAAACAAAATGCCTCTTAAATGAAAAGCAAACAAGAATTCACAGAGTTCCTCATCTCAAGGTAGTGGATGACTCCGTCGGGGATATGGACGCTCGCTGGCAGTGAATCGACATTTGATTATGGAAACTCATGTCATGTGACCAAAAGGGAACCAAAATCCATGACAATTAGTCTCCCTAGTTTCAATAAAACCTTACTATGAAATGAAATTCATTCTTAGGAATATTAATTAGTACTATGGTTTATGTTATTTCTTCATCATTAGTTGTAAGCATGTAGGTCCTATATATGTGTTGAATGTTCTTATGAGGTGAGACATTTATCATCTTTTGATCATGTGCCTTAAACATTATCATAGCTACACCGTTATACTAAATATACAAACAAATGTCTTATGTATGTGAATAATAGTTGAACTTATTAATCTATTTGTACTAGGGTCTCATAATTTATCCTTGTTTCATTTTCACTATCGATCGACTAAGACTTTAAGATGAAAACTATTTTCTTCTATTCATTTACATTTTGTCCTTGTGTTTCCTTGTCCTCATGAGTTGACTCCATGCCCAATGTGAAGGCACTTGATCTGGATTTCTCGATGCCTCGCGGGGAGGCATCAACCCCAGTTGGAGCCAGAATGTTGGTGCTTAATCTGAACCCAATTTAAACTTGGATTTTTCTGTCGGTTTCACCTTTCACTTCCCTTTTCCAGTGATTTTATCTCATGTTCCTATGACTAAAAATCACTCACTTGAATTTTTGTCTTTGCCCTATATTAGACATTATAGCTTGAAAAAAATCATTATTGCATGAAATTTTTTGAAATCCTGATATCAAATTAATTTTTACATTAAAATCTTTATAGCCATAAGTCATAATTATCATTATATTAATTATAAAACTAAAATAAAATAAATAAATAAAATAAAATGAAATCATTTAATTTAATAATTAAAATACAAATTTAAAATAAATATAAAATATAAAAAATTAGAAAAAAATGAGAAATGAAAAATAAACCAGCCTAGATCCATCGTACCCCGGATCTATAAAGCACCAAGAGGGACCCAATCTCTTAAGGTTAAAACCTCTTTTTTGAGTGCAAAACTTGAGGAAAGGTTTGCATGTTGGCATTATGATGCATGTGTTGTACTTGATGGCAACCCACTTGTAGCAGAAAAAATCACTAATATATAACTAGATGAATCTACAGAAGAGATATTAGATGTGACAGAATACATGGGATGCAGGGCAGCTCAAAGGAATCAGTTCATATGTAATGTACAATGACAACTCATTAAGGTGATAGTTCTCAGTATGGCAAGATAGCTTTGCCATCAAGTCCAAAGGGGGAGATTGTTGGCATTATGATATAGGAGTTGTCCTTGATGACAACTTACTAAGATGACAGATCACAGTTCAGTCTCATAGAATGAAGAAAAAGAGATATACGCAGGTTCCCCTTGATAAAGACACGTATACATGCGGGTCAGCCGACCAAAAGGTGCGTTTACATATACACGCACTTTCATGCAAGGAAAGGCGCGTACAGTTGGCTTTCGTCCATGGTATTTGGACCATGGTATTGTGATCCATGGTATTGGTCCAAGGTATCTTTTCTAATGTGTTGATCCCAGGTATTTGGTCCAAGGTATTGGTTCTAAGTGGTTTTGGACCATGGTATTGAGTAAAGGCCTAAGACTATAAAAGGAGGAGAAGATCATTAGGCAAAGGCACCAAGTAAGTCTTGAATATCTGATGAAGTATGAGATCCAATATGCAGGTTATGGGTTCATGAAGCCTTGCTTGATTTGAGCTAAGGAGGAATCTCAGCGGTTGATGGAGAACAATATCTAAGGATAGATCAGGATCTAATGGCTTGGAATGAATCATCTCTATATAGTTTGATCTTGTTTAGTCTAGATCTGCATACTGATGCATGTAATGTTCTGCAGATATTATGATTTGGGTATAACTCAAGTTTGGAATAGTTTCAAATCATGAATGAAAATTTACAGATGTATACGCTGGCTGACTATGATAAAAGCGAATACATACGCAGGTTAGATACATCTAAGTAGCATTTACCATATGAGCTATGATGTTTGAAGTTACAGGTGGTTCTGGTTGTTGATGAGTTCTGGTGACTGTTTACTAGTGTTAGTATTTTGCATATTCAGTTTGGTTGATTGTGTTTAGCTTCAGTGTTGATGGATGAGATCTAATAATGGATCAGGATCATAATGACTTATCTTTATGTGATCTGATGGACTACATCTGGTTGCTAACACACATATTATCTTTGTATATGTAAAAATCTGGGTATGTCTGAAGTCAAGAAGTGTAGCGAAGTTATAAGTAAGTAATTAATGACATATACACTGGTTTTCTTTGGTGAAGTTGCATATATACGCTGGTTCGGCTCTTCCATGTAGCGTATGCACTCTGATGCATGATTTTTGATGATATAGTTAGATCTAAACATTAAAAAAAAGTTGTAGAGTTCTGTGTTCTGCTCTGTGTTCTGGTGACTGCAGTTTGTTGACAGGGTTTTAGTGATTCAATATTGGGTGATTCAGAGATTGATGATGCTAGTGTTGATTGATTGTGTGCTTCAATGATATTGATGGGTCCAGTATGAAAATTGGATGAAACGTGGCTTTTAGATTATGGTGTTGTGCTTCAGGAGTATCCAGTCTGAAAATTTATTAAACGTGGTACTTGGAGGAAGAAAGAGAAGGTTGTAGCTTTTTGTAGGTCGGCACCTACGTACTAGTGCATCAGCTAGTACAAGAGCTAAGGGGGTTGTAGCTCCCTTCTAGTAGTAGCTGGAAAATGAGTGAAGGTTGGAGAATTCAGTAGGCCGACGCCTACATACTAGTAAAAGGATCGACTAGTACAAGAGCTAAGGGGGTTGTAGCTCCCTTCTAGGAGAAGCTGGTGAATGAGAGGAGATTGTAACCTTCTGTAGGTAGAAGCGTGCGTACTAGTATAAGGCTGCACCAGTACAGAAATATTGTAAAAAGGAGTTTCTTATTAAAAGAAGATAGAGAAGAATTGTAGCAAGCGGTTTTCACCCACATTGGGTTTCCACCTTACATCATGGTGTTCATGTGTGCTTCTTGTGTGCGATGATTTGTTTTGTTTTACTGCACCTGTTTACTGTTCATATGGTTAATAAAGTTCTGATGCACTAACTAAAGATCAACATTTAATGGATTAACTAAATCATAAGTTTACTAGATTAATGCTAGTTGCATTAGACACAGTTGTGTGTACATGTAGGTTCCCTTAACTGAAGTAGCATATATGAATCTGAGTATGGAAATGAAAAAGTGTTTGGTTTGATAATACTGATTCACCCCCCCTCTCAGTATTATTTCCAACACTCGAGACATTTGATCCCTCTCGAAACTTGATATATTCGAGGTTAAGATGGATCTAGATTGGTTATATAATTCTATATAATATCTATATTTTTATCTATGTGTCTATTTCTTATTCAATCTTTGTATCTCACCCCAATCATGTAGAAAATATATCCATATCTATATTTCTCTCTCCCCCTCCCTATTCCTCTCTGCCTCTCTCTCTTCCATCCAACTCTTCCCCTTCTCTCCTCTCTCTCTTCCCTCCCACTCTTCTCTCTCTGTATTCTCTCCATCACTCCCTTGTCACTCCCTCTCTCTCTCTACACCTTTCTCCCTCTATGTCTTTATTCTTCCTTCCCTCTCTCTCCCCCTCCAAGTCCATCTTTCTCTCCTTCTCTCTCTTATTCCTCTCTCTTCATTTCTCTCCCACCTCCCTCTGTCTCCCCCCCATCTATCTCTCTCTCTCTCCATCTCCATGTCTCCCTCTCTCTCTCTTCCCTTCTCTCCCTATCTCTCTCCCCTCCTCTTCCCTCTCTCCCCTCCGCTCCTCTCTCCCTCACTCTCTCTCCATCTCTCCTAGCTTGTTACTCCCTCTCTCTCATACACACATCACACTCTCTCTCTGCCCTCTAACATTTTCAATCTCCCTCCCTCTCTCCCCTTCACTTTGTTTGTTGCCATCCCTTGATCCTTAGTTAATATGGTTCTATGTTGATTCTTGCTAATACTATTTATATTATATAAATTTCACATCTTTAAATATAAAAATATTCTCATTTTTTATTTTATTAAAACCTTAAGGGTTCAGATATATCTCAAAAGTAATTATAACCTTTTTCCTTTTAGCTTCAATTAAAAAAATGTTATAAAATTAAATTATTTTAATTTTAAAATAAGTTATGGTTTTTGGGCATGTGGTATTGATAAGCCATGGTATTTGCCCATGGTATTGTAACAAACCCTATTTACAAGTTAATAATATCCATGGTAAAGTGGGGGTGAATATCCATGCTTAAGTATCTTGTCATATTGTTTAAAAATATTTTGACTTTGAAGTAAATGATGATTTTTTGGCATGTGGTATTGAGAAGCCTTGGTATTAGCCCATGCTATTATAACAAAGCCTATTCACAAGTTCATAATATCAATGGGAAAGTGGGGTTGAATATACTTGACTAAGAATCTTGTCATATTGTTATAAAATATTTTGATTGTGAAATAAATTATGTTTTTTAGGCATGTGGTATCAATAAGCCATGGTATTGGTCCATGGTATTGTAACAAATCCTATTTACAAGTTAATAATATCCATGGTAAAGCCAGGGTGAATATTCATGGTTAAGAATATTTTCATATTGTGTTAAAATATTTTGATTGTGAAATAACTTATGTTTTTCTGGGTATGTGGTATTGATAAGTCATGGTATTGATCCATGGTAATGTGACAAAGCCTATCCATGGTAAAGTGGGAATGAATATCCATGATTAAGAATCTGGTGATATTGTTATAAAATATTTTGGTTGTGAAATAAGTTATGGTTTTTGGGAATGTCGTATTGATAAGCCATGGTATTGGCCCATGGTATACATTTAAATGTTTTCACTCATCCGTGATATCACTTTTATTTTTTTTTCCGATTTTTTAACGAAGCGGACATTTAGATTTTTTACATACTTACATTCCACCTACAAATCTACTCTATGCTAATAAAATAATTATAATAATAAAAA
>APFE030419141.1:6880-73499 GCA_000404065.3 Pinus taeda
ATATAACGTGTCCTAACGTGTCCTGTTTCGGGGGGTCAGCGTGTCCGAATCCGACACCACGAATCTCGAATCCTACGTGTCCCGAATCCTCGTGTCAGGTGACTTAGGTCCGCAGATATTTGAGTGTATCAATCCTAGTACACTCTTGGCCCTGTGTTTGCTCCTAGGAAATGCCGCCTTGGTATACTTTCCTAGAGTGCATCCCCTGCATACATCATCTTGTTCGGTACTTCGATCCAGAACTCCTGTTACAGTGCTCCTGAGAATTATCAGAATTCCATGGTGCAAGTGACCCATCCTTCTGTGCCATAGTTCGTTCAAGTCCTTGTCCCCATGACTGCCTATTAGTGCCATTGGTGATTCTAGTTGTAATCTATACAACCGATTACTTTTGATCCCGATTTGCACTTTCTTTTTCCAGCTCACGTGTTTGACACATACCTTTTCCTTGATGAAGTAGATGTCATAGCCCTTGCCTTGTAATTGTGACACGGAAAATAAGTTCATCCCCAATCTTGGTACATGCAGCACATTTGTGGCACGAAACCGCTCTCCCGATTCTGTCTGAAAAACTATGGTACCCATCCCTACTGGAGTACACTTTTCCTTGTTCCCCATGGTGATCTGAAATTTCATCTTCTCTTCTCGATATTCTGAGAAACACTCCCTGATTCCCGTTATATGCCACGAGGCTCCACTGTCTATATACCATACTTCTGATGATGCAACACTAGTCATGCACACCACTTCTTCTTCCAGCCTGGAAGCCAACATAGAGAAATCAAAATCTCTCTCTTGTGCAATCCTCTAAAAATCTGTGTGAGTCCCCTGAGGTGGATGCCTCTACATCGTGGTCTCGACCCATAACTAATTTTCCCTTTGTCTCTGATTGCTTGCTCTGATACCATGTGAAAATTCTATCACTACAGTAACTGATTTACTTTTCCTACTTATTCCACCATAAGTTATTCATGAAATCACTTCAATAAACATTCAAATAAATGCTGTTGCAGATATCACACTGTAATACAGAAACAAACATATGCCCAAGGATCAACACATTGACACAGATATTTTGGACTACTGTCCTCGGAAAACCTCAAGGTGGGAAAACCGGTGCAGCAAGGGAAGATAATTATTCAACAATTTTCTACTACAACAGGGTGCCAAACTAGCTTACCCACAGATAGACAAATTCTTCAGCACTTCTTCTGAACCCAGCGTCAGCCTTGCTGACCTCTATGTGGCCTGAAATCCTCTGCGTCAGCCTGTTGAGACTCTGTGCAACCTCTTTGGTCTTCTGCATCACTCCTGCAGCCTTTGTGTGGATGACGTAGGCCTTGCTGGCTCTGCACAGTCTTTGCTGCCTTTGGTCCTGCATCTGCCTTTTCTGGCTTTGCACTGATGTCTCGTCTCTCTGTTCCGTACGTGCTGACTCCTAACTACTCACTAGACCATTGGTTCAATTTCTCAACTAACCCCGCTCCAGAAATTGAACTGACTAGTCTCTTTTAGTGTGTTCTGCAAGTGACCCTCAAGCCTCCTCTTATACTTTTCTTGTTGGCAAATCAACGACCGAGATTAAGTCCCTAATCAACGACCAAAATTAGATCTGGCTTGATCCATGACTTTTGGACCATTCTAATACAGTTTCATATTAATTCACATTAATATTTTATTTTCCCTGAGTTTTGACTTAGGGATTACATTAAAAATGTTAATTATTTTAATATCTCCTAAACTGTTTAGAATCTACCCAAAATCTTTCTGGGTATTGGAGATCTCATGTGCCTTAGCCTCGCCGCCAAGTTTCGTGGCTAGAGCACATTCGATGCTACCCCAAATCAATAGATAACGGCAAGGATGCAGAGCGAGTTGCAATGCGGATGCAGTGTTGGGAGAAAGGACCAATAATAGCATGGATGCAAAGGGAGTTGTTGTACAGATGCAGCAGTGGCAGTAGTAGAGCCATGGGCAACAGTACAGGATGCAACAGTGCAGAAGATGTTGGGCAGGGAGGCCTAGCATCAGCACAGGGACCGATGCTAGATGATCAGGGTGATACTTAGTGAGGAGTATTACTAGAGCACAATCCTCGCATCGGATGTGCTCTAGCCACGAAAATTGGTGGAGAGGCTAAGACACAAGAGATCTCCAATACCTAGAAAGGGTTTGGGAAGATTCTAAACAGTTTGGGAGATATTAAAATAATCATTATTTTTATTGGAGTCCCTAAGTATAAAGTTAGGGAAAATAAAATATTAATGTGAATTAATATAAAACTGTGTTAGAAGGGTGTGATATCTGCAAGAATTTTATTTTAATCTTTATTGAAGTAATTTCATAAATAACTTATTGTGGAATAAGTAGCAAAAATAAATCAGTTGCTGCAGCGATAGAATTTTCACACTACAACTTCAGGCTAGAGTCGCACCATTTGCTAGAAAATAAAAAAATGTACGTAAAAATTTCTTTCTCGATCATTGTTGGTAGTGCTCGGAACATTCGTGGGTGGATTGTGGCCATGCAATGAACTATCACAAAGTAATTGTGCCATGGACTTAGCTAATTGGGAAATTTGACGGCTTGATCACAATCTCTGACTTGGCTTTGACTGTGACTCAACGATCTCGACCTGCCACTGAAGGAAATCATGCCTTGAAATTGCACTTGATCTTGCTGATAAGGGAGATTCGTTTGTAGGCAAATAATGGCTCCTGCTCCCTTGACCGCTCATCTACATGGAATGATTATCACAATCCCTACGAGTGGATGAACTCTCAGCTCTAAATTTTGTATCACAAATTCAGCGTCAATATGCTTTGGTCAACGAAAATGGAGGGTGAATTTTGCATTAGTGGGGACGAGCAACCACAATGGATTATAGTTTTCGGACGTAACGATTATTCCTGGATCGACAATAGGTGCGCATAACATTATTGCAATCGATCAGAAATTGGCCTAGGCACAAGAAGTCAAACACAGAAGTTGGGACCTTTGAGAGAGAAAAATAATTAGCAATACAACGTCGTTCCTCAGATATGCACTTGAATTCAACCCAAGAGAAAGTAATAAATTTTGTTTTTTAGGGCAACAATCTCGACTCCTTCAGACATATTTATTCAATTTAAACAATCTTGGCTCCTTCAACACGATTAATTCGGTCTGAGGAAATAGTGGCTCTCGACCTCCTTTAATTCAAAAGCCCTTGAAATAATAATGCAATTCGACCTTGAAAATTTTCAAATAACATTTGGCCCCTTCAACATCTTTAGCCCTCAACCCTTTTGAAAACATTATTAATTTGGCGAAGAAAATATTTTTCCTTTTCCTAATAAACCCTTAAATAGTTCGGCCAACATAATATTTGACCCACCTTTATAAAAAGAAATTTCTTTTGCAACACACAATGGGTGTGGGCTTCTTCAATGATCACTTGCGAAACAATAAGCTCCTGAAAAATTCTACAATAATAAGCTAGTTAGGGTGGCTATAGAAAATCACTGAAATTGTTGAGATTCTAGCTAAGGTGATTATGGAGGATTAATGAATACTAGTTTCTCTTAAACCCTCATTCTTCCTTGAAGTTGATTTGCAATAATCCCTCAAGTTGGTAGGATGAACAACTTTGATACCACTGTAATATCCCGAATATTAGTTTTAATAATTTTCTCGGGATTTTTCTTAAGGAAATATTGCCGCAAAGTGATAAACAAATTGCACAGGTTAATCCATAAAACTAACGACAAACAAGGAAATATAAACTGCGACTGAATAATAGACAATTAATGCATGCAAGAAATCTCAACTTTATTTTTATTAATTTAAAATTGATTTTTACAAATGTAGAGGATAACTGAGGTGGCATCCTCCAATTGAATATGGCATCAGGATATATCTGTTGCAACACTGGTTCTGGCCTCTCACAATCGACTGCAACCAATAAGCACACCTGTGAATTTTGAATGAATTCACTAATGGATGAGGTTGGTTTCCATCCACTCTCACTGAACCACCGAAGGGTTTCTGTCATGGGGCTATCTAAATATTGAGAACCATGTCCTCAAAACCTTCCACAAACACAATGCTCAAATCCAATATGTTGCAAATGATCTCCTCCTCCTCCTTTTAAAGGCCTTGTTGTCACTCAAATTGTACAAGCATCGTGAGAACGACCATAGGGCGGGGGCTGTCACTCTGGTTCCCACTTTTGTTCTAGTTGTATGCCAACAACAAGCTATATGAAAATGAGAGAATGAAAGACAAGTTGGAAACCAACTTATCTGGGAGACATAGTTGGGTGGCCTAGCTACTAGGTTTAATTTAGCAGGACTTAAGGATTCGATTAGATTTAGAAATGAGACCAGTGCCTTATGGAGTCAAAATTCCTGCTTATTACAAATCAAGACCAAGTAACCAGATGCACAACTGCTGCTTAAATGATCAAGTAACGTATATGAGATGCAAATCCTAGAAACTAGGTGTAATGCAAGGATCTTGGTTATTTTTAAATTATATGCTTAATATAAATGGAACCTCCCTCATAATTGTTTTGAGAGTAGTCTTTAGAGTAGGTTGTGGGATGGAAGTCAACGGGCAGTGATCAAAGGCTTGATTAACGATACCTCCCCCTGTGTTCCAACCACCCAGTGCCTCGAGCATTGCAGAGACTGTGGATCTCACAATTGCAAGGTCACTGTGTTAACCACTAAAAAGGGCTGAATCCTTCAAGCTAGATGAAAAAGGGCTGTTTTAGGAGTCTATCAACCAAGCTTATGCTTGGAGGTAAGTTATTAGTGCACGTGATACCTAGAATGCTTATGCATTGATTATGAGTGAGATTCTTAGTTAATATTGCTTAAGGTTTAAGTGCTTAAGTTATGATATTTCTTTATGACAAGAGTACTTGTAAATCAAAATGCAATCTTACAACGGAGAAAGTGCCAATAACTTAGTGCCAATGTCAATCCACAAGATGCCAACTACTGATGATATTCAATTAACAATGATGCCAATATTGAGAGATGTTTAATCAAAATAAAACTTAAGATGCCAAACAATCAAATTACCCAAGCTTCTTAAGATTATGAAAGAGCAGAAGATTATGAACTTAATAATGATTTCAACCACAATATAAATTGGATCTCAATGCCAAAGCGACTTAAACAATTTTAGAAAGATTAGAGGATCTAGAGCTTAGATGTTTGGGTGATTCAAGTGCAAAGTTTGACAATTCTTATAGCTAACATAAGACAAGTAAATGTTAGATTCCAAATAAACGATAATTGCATTAGCACTTCTAAATTATTAACCTTTAGGACAACAGTGAATAAATCACTGCAAAACCAAGAAATTGCCAAGCATGTGAGACAAAGAATGACCAATAATTAGCCTAGAAACTTGCCAATGTAAATTTATGAATTTTAGCTCACTTATAATGCAATATTCAGTGTATATCAGATCTGAAAACTCTTATTACAGCAGTGAGAAAATTATGCAATTAGTGGACTATTAATGCAATAACCTGTGCCCAAAATTGCCAAATGCTGGAGTGAGTTTGCCAAACTGAAAAATTAGATTCTTAAGTCCTTTAAGATGCAATATTCAGAAAACTAAGTGATTCTTAAGCCCTTCAAGATGCAATATTTAGAAATATCTTTTTTAGAATTTTTTTGATAAATGGCTAAGTGTATTTCTAATTATAGATGCAAGCTTACGTCCATAGTTTGTAAACGTGGAGCCCAAGAACTGGGGAACCTGCAAACACTATATATTTTCCTCAAGATAACTTGTTAAACATATGCTGAATCAGATCACCTAAGATAGCCCCATAATCTACCAATAGAATGTTCTTATCACCATCTAATGAATAAACAAACATTTAAAATTTTAAGCACAATATAGGAACGCTCGTACCTAGTACGTACCCAAATCAGTAGACAATAAACACCATCACTTGCACTCCAAAGTCTTTATTATGATTAAAAAAAACGTTCCTAGTGGGACAATAGCATTAGATCAACTTTTCTGTAGAATTTCTTAGCCAAATATCTCATGTTTTAACACATAAATGACTATCTATATATAAATAAATCTTCTAAGTGGGAAAATAACGGCTAGTTGGTTTGATCCTCGTCAAAATAATATCAACTGTCGATAAATCCTTGATCAACTTTTAATCTCTGTCGTTGACATAGTTATTTTTGAAGAATTTTCGAATTTTCATTTAACCCATTGTTTATTAGTTCAAAATTAATTATTTTAAGCTAATTTCCTCAAAAAGTTGACTTTGATTTAGCCACCAAGGTCCAAGGGTTCAATTTTTGTTGAAATTTCCAATATTCCGTTGGTGAAAGACCTCAAAAAATTAAATCCTTTGAGACCCACGAATTTTTCCACTTGGAGAATTTAATTTCTCTAGACATTTAATTTTGATTCAATTTAATTCAATTTCTGGCTTAGGATTCTAATTTATTTTTGCTAGAAAATTTAATTAATTGACACTTGAGGGGATTAATAATTTTTTCCACCTTCCAATAGTTAGCCATGGTGTCTAAGTATGAGGGACCATGCGCTAAAATATTTTTACATAAAATTTTTACAATTCAACGCTCAAAGGGAGAACACTCATTCGATATAGACCCTCAAAATACATACCCAATTCTGCAATACAATATGATCTAGTAGACCAAGTGATTTGTAATACAATAATATAGCCATTTAGCTTAAATGATTCCCAAATCACTTTTACATAAGACTCGACTAGAACACTAGGACTCACCTAAGACTTTGACGAAGAATTCCACCCTAGCTTTGGGGTGAGGTTGGAGGGAAGAACTATACTGACCATCTGTGTTTAAAAACACAAATGAATCAATGAGACGAAAAACCATCTAGGATGAAACTCTTGCCAAAATAATAGGCTTACCTAGGTTGTTACATACACAGAGTCTTACTAACATCATTTACATTATAAATTTGCATAATGGATTTACAATGTCTCAATAAATTGATCGTTGATGATTCGATCATTTAAAATTGTTTTGGCATGTCTGCTTTCTGCTTCCTTGGAACTTTGACAAAAAGTGTGCAACATCTGACTCCGTATGGGGACACGTTGCTTCCATGAATTAACGTGAGAATCCCAGAATCCCGCATCCAAGGAAATAGATAAGTCCATCAAATAGATATCCTTTCAAAATCGAAATCACCATGCATATATAGTAAATCCTGCTGGAATAGAAAAAATCTACTCTAACCATCCAAAAAAGAACATTAAAACATAAGTGCATGAAATAAAAAAAGACATGAAGTAAAAAAAGATAGGGTTAGAGATACTATACAAATGATGCCATATGGCATTGGATGTCATCGATGTGGTACAACCTCAGACGTTTTCTTGTTGACTGGTAGATCTATAGGCTGCTTATCAGATGTCCATTGTTGAAAATTTACCCTCAATTTACCTTCCATGAACTATAGTTGGACAATCCTTCCAACTTGTGCTCATACAGGAGACCAACCTGCAACTTCGACATTGTTGTGAGCCCTTTACCAACAATGTGACCAACTCTCTCTTTAAGCTGCACTTCACTATGCACACTTTGATTCACTGGCCTTTCAAAGTCGCTCTGATACCATGTTGTTTTTCCACAATACTGGTGTCTAGGATAGAATCTTTAGTCACTGAAGCTATGAATCCAAGTATCACAACATGTCTACTTTGCGCAACGAAATAATAAACAACAGTAAATCTACTAGTGCACAAAATATACACAAATTTTTACACAATTTTACAATAACCCAACTTCGTTATATTAATTGAATTGAATAATACAACAGTCTAGGGCTCTCGTATCAGGGATAATGACCCTTAAATATCCACTAGTACAAGAATACAAAATACAAGATACACTGGTGATCTAGTTGATGTAGTCAAAATCACAACTGCTATGTCATATCTTGTACATTGCGAGTCCTTTGCTTTCGTTCTGCAACACTTGCCTCTGTCAATGCAGCAAGTCCATCTGGCCACTGAATCTTGGCTATCCAATTTTCCGTCTAGCTGATCATAAGTCCATCTATCAGCAACATAGGGTCCTCACGCTCAGTAGCTACTCCTTCGTCCTTCAAGGCAACAACACTCTGAGACTTCTACCCATTGTTGTTGCTCAACTCTTTTGGGACTTGTCTTCCCACTATAGTCTTCTTACGTTGCTCCATTGAAGACTAACATAGGGGAGGAGGGCTGCCATGTATGATCATTGAATGTCACTTCACCAACAATGAACACGGGATGCAACAAACTGCTCTGCTGGGCGGCCAAACATGAGCTCCAATAAATGCGACTCCTCGCAACCTTTAGTCCATCAAGACACTACACTTGGGGCTCCACTTGGGCACTCTCACGTTGCCCTCCAACAGTCCTCAAATGCCCAACCACTGTCCAAACTAGGACAATCATCCAATTAGCATCAACTCAACACGAAACCATCAACAAACACATACCTTATCATTCTTCATGGGCTGATATGCACTGCTGTAGGTTTGCACTCGTAGTTAGGGCCACAACAAACACTGCTACAATACTCTTCCTTCACGTCCAGGCCTTATCCACAACTGCGACCTCTCTCCGAATAGGTTTGTCCACACTCTCTGCAAATTTGGGCTAGAAACTAGCCCCCAAACAAGCTCCTTTGTCCACTTGTTCAAGTCTGCGACCTACTTGGGCTGTTCAATACCCTTTCGACCCCCTATCCCAAGCAAACAAGGCCTACGACCTTGAAGCATAAAAATTGATAGCTTGTAGACTTGAATGTAAAAATACACAAGAGGTATTTGAAATAATAATTTATTATATATATAAAATTTATAAGTGATGAATGTTACAATGGGACCCGCATATATATACCTAAGCAGGTGTTCTTTCGTGATCGGGCATGTCTTTTAGACATGCCTTTTCACTTAACTAATGACTTCTTAACATAATCACTAATTAATTACTTAGTATTTATATTTATTTATTTTGTTATGAATTATATTCATAACATAGCCCCTTTCTAAAGAAGCTTTGTCCTCAAAGCTTGTTGATGAAAAGACTTGATCTCTTATCTGCCACGAATGTCTTCTTTACACTTGAATGCTAATACTTTCTTCCTTTGACTTCATTGAAGCATAAAAACTGATAGCTTGTAGAATGTAAAAATACACAAGAGGTATTTGAAATAATAATTTATTATGTATATAAAATGTATAAGTGATGAATGTTACAATGAGGACCCACATATATACACCTAAGTAGGTGTCCTTTCGTGACCGGACATGTCTTTTAGACATGCCTTTTCACTTAACTATTGACTTCTTAACATAATCACTAATTGATTACTTAGTATTTATATTATTTATATTTATTTATTTTGTTATGAATTATATTCATAACGTAGCCCTTTTCTTCAGAAGCTTTGTCCTCAAAGCTTGTTGATGAAAATATTTGATCTCTTATCTGCCACGAATGTCTTCTTTACACTTGACCCCTAATACTTACTTCCTTTGACTTCGTCATTGATAGCTCATCTTCTATGATTCGTTGATAACTCTGTTTTCTGCAAAATTCACATCTTTGAGTTGATTCTTGCCTTCAATTGGCTGCTTGAATGCTGGAAGCAATAATTCCTTTTTGGAAACAAGGCCCTCCTCATTTTGGACAATAAGACCAACTTCTGGAGTGCTATCAGTTTCCACTGATTTTCCTGCTCTCTTGTTATATCCTTGAGTCAAGACTTTTGACTTTTGCTCAAGACATACAACTCTACTGGTCTCACTTTCCATATAATTCCTCCCATTTTCAAAATCATTTTGTGTTTCTGCGAGTTTATCAATAAGACTGACTACAATACCTAGACCATAGTTGTTACGACCTGGGAAGTACATCATATCTTCAAGACATGCATCATGAACTTCAGAAAAGTCATCAATTGAAGCATCTTCATGTCCCATTCCCACTTGCAAAATTGAGACTTCTCCTTCAATTAGATGTGCAGCCTTATTTGATTCTTCTTCATCAAAATCATCTACATAAGGAATTGGAACCTGAGGCTTCCATTGAGAGAGCCCTTACTGTCCCATTTTTTTCCTTGACTGAATTTTCTTCAAGGGGATATTTTGCATAGTCGTGCTCTAGTAAGGACACCAACTCTTTTTGGATCACTTTATCGGCTTGCTCAATGAAATTTGTTGGTGTAAAAGAATCTTTATCACCACCAACATCTTCTTCTGCATCTTTGTCATTGTTATGATATTGTTCATCGTGATCTATATCAACTTCATCAAAATATTCAACATTCTAATCATCTAATGCTTTACCTTGTGTTGTTTCACCATCGCTATCATCTTCCTTATTATCGATTTTTGCATAACTCTCCTTAAAACATGTTGCAGCTTTAGCACATGATTTTTCTAAACGCTGAAATACTTCTTGAATTTTATTAAATTGCTCGACACATTCAGGACGTGAACGTAATGGCAAATTGTGCAGCGAACAACGTTCAAAGATCCGCATGATTATATTGTGTGCTATGGCTCTGATACCATTGAAGCATAAAAACTGATAGCTTGTAGACTTGAATGTAAAAATACATAAGAGGTATTTGAAATAATAATTTATTATATATATAAAATGTATAAATTATGAATGTTACAATGAGGACCCACATATATATACCTAAGTAGATGTCTTTTCCTGACTGGGCATGTCTTTTAGACATGCTTTTTCACTTAACTAATGACTTCTTAACATAATCACTAAATGATTACTTAGTATTTTTATTATTTATATTTATTTATTTTGTTATGAATTATATTCATAACAGACCTACCTGAAATCACCAACTAGAGATGCAGTTTGTACAAGAGAGAAAGATGACAACAAAATCTCACCAAAACACTACCCATATTCTCTTAAGGCCTACGATTGCCTCTCTGCTCCAGCTCGGACCTCCCAGACCTTGACAAGACACTAAAAACAATCCTTTACCCACTTGGCCTTGTCCTTCTTGGCTGCGACTACCTCAAGGATGGATTTCCTATGAGAAGATGCACCTGTGGATGATGAAAATGCCTCACAAAACACTTACATTTATACACATAATGTGGGTTTGATCCAACGTGACTTGTGGCACTCTAACACACCAACCCAACCTACTCTAGGTGCCACAATGCCCACACTTAATTCATATCTCAAGATAGGCAACTCGGATTTGAGTGATTTCCGATGCGTCTTTCTCCTGTCGAGGTCCTTTATCATCTCAAATCATCACATGTCAAAATCTCCTTGTGGGTTTACACCCACAAACTTGGGTGCAAAGCCCACATGCTTGGGTTCCATGCCCACAAAGCACATTTGTTGTGCTCCAACGACCAAACCCTGAATAGTAGGGCTTGGAGTACCTCCCAAGCTACCAAATCTCATCATAGGCCAAAATTTGGAGGGTGTTGTAGCAACGACAACAAGTGGGTATTGTTAATGATGGACTAAGCACCCCCTCGGCTTAAGCTTCTTGCAATTCACTTTAGTCCGTACCAAGTTTTGAGGAATTGAGGTTAGATTTTCACCATAGATTAGACATATAATTAAAATCAACCAAGATCACTTTCATCACACAGTCTAATCTTGCATTCATTCATCACACATTGTCTCTTTTTGCATTTGTTCATTGTACAAGTTGATATATGAGCATTTCATCTTGACTTGTAATTTCGTAATATATTGCTCTTGTACTTGTCATTTGAATTACTTGCTCATTGGACTATGATATTGTTCTATCCTTTTTGAGCGTCTCTTTGAAGTACAAGTTTTATTTATCTTGCAAGTTCTATCTTATCGCTCATATTTCAATGTTGTATTATCATCTTGTACTAACACTTGTCTTGCGCCATTGCCTATCTTGTAACTCGAAGCATCATTTTCTTATCTTGCAAGTATTTTATCTTCATTTGAGCAGTGTCTATAAGGCACTGGTCTTTCATACTTTTAGCATTGGATGCCATATTGATTTAATCAAATTTATCTCATTAAATATTCATACTTGCTAATAAATATTTAATTCAAGTAGTATTAAGAGGTAATTTCCTTGCCCTCTGTCTCCTAGAGCTTGTTGTTTTCAACAAGTTTTCATTTAGTAACCATCTTTAGGGACTACCCGCATGGCTTGCCTAGGAGAAAGCTTAAACAAAGAGAGTTGGGAATAGGTGACAACCCCTTCTCTGAGTGTTGCGCCTTAAAGATTATAACTTGTGGGGTTGAAAACTTTTCCCACGCTTAGGTGTACATCTTAGGCAACAACAGTTCCAATATCTGGTGACAAACATGTTCACCAAAGAACTTAGTAGGGAGAGGTTTGAAATCTTCAAGAGTTAGGAGTTTTGGAAAATGAAATCGACTTTAAGATGGAGTTTTAGATATTCTAATGTTTATTTCAGAAGTAATAATGTAATATCATAAAGTGGAAGTATGTTGTATGCAATAAATGACATTTTATGTTGAATGTGATTGTCAAATTGAATGAATAGTTCCTAATGAGTGTTGAAAAGTGTAACTAGGTTCGGTCTTCATAATGACATGTAATTATGATTTTATGTAAAAAATGTAAAGAAGAAAAATAAAATTATTGTAATGCTTGCATCATGGGTTTCATGAGCAAGAGATTTTATTTTTAGTTAAGGCTCCCATTGAGAGCCCTTAGGGATATTGTCTTCTAGTCATAAAAGTCTAAAGAGTCATTGTCATGTAATGAAGGGATGTTACATATTGTAAAAGGTCAAACTTGTTTTGTAAGTCACCCTCCAAGACCTTGTGACTAGTCCTCGCTCAAGTTAGCTTACAATGAAAGGATAAATCTAGAAGATGAAGTCGGCCTACTCCAAGGGATCATGTCAGCCTAACTGTCATGGACAAACACCTATATAGCAGTGCTCGACCTCATTTGGAGGACATCAACTCGGTGAGGCAAGTCTCTAATATCAAGTGCGCAAATCATCTTGGAGAGAGCCTTAAAGCCAACGATGAAGGAAGGAAGGATAGCGAAGGAGAGGGCCATCATTTTTGGACTGTTTTGGGCTAGTTTACCCTCACACGTGCAAAGGTAGCAGATCCGAAGTTGTCAAGAGGAGGCCGAAGGATTGCGGTCACATAAAAGGTGATCTTGTTTGGGTAAGATCTTCGCTAAAGGAAGCTGAGTTAGAAAGAGAAGAGTCTCTCTCAAGGAGGAGGCTATTTGAGAAGCCAAATCAGATCTAGGTTTTCTAAAGGGCCGCAGAGCTACAAGAAGGAAGCCGAGAAGAGCGAGAAGAAGAGCAGCGTTGATCCATGGGTGAAGAGGAAGTCAGTGACTTGGTCTTGGAAGGGCTCTGGTGTCAAGGGTCTTTGTCATGGTCTTGGTATTCATCAATTGAAGGTTCTAGAAGAAGAATTTGTTTGGGTTTTCCTCTCAAAGGGTGAGAGGTTTTGGCTGAAAACCTATATATTGTGTCTCTTGTCTCCTTATTGTTCATGAATTGGTAATTTTCTTGATGAAAAGAACACAATAATAACTCAAGAAGAGAAGATCATAATTAAGAAGTAAAAAGAATATCACAAGCAGTTATCATAAGTAGAGAAATCACCTATCTTTTGATGCCCTAGATTTCTCAACAATGAGTACAATTGAACTTGCTAGATATATATACAACGGTACCTTATGTAATCTTACACACGCATTGATATAATGCATTTCTCACTCAAAGTCTCTCGCTTGTTTCTTGTATTTTCTGCATAGCATAGTTTGACAATTAGTGATTTGAACTCTGTTACACAGTAAGGACATGTAGTGTAGAAGGTATACCTTTTTTTTTGAAACTTACATCTGACTGTTTACTTACTTTCTCACTTCTTTGACAAAATAGTTGGTGCATAGAGTGCAAGAGTCCCACTAGAACATCTTTTGTTTAATATGCATGGGATTGTTATGCATTCATTTCTCACTCAAAGTCTCTTGCTTGTTTCTTGTATATTCTGCATAGCATAGTTTGACAACTAGTAATTTGAACCCTGTTACACAGTAAGGACATGTAGTGTAGAAGGTATACTTTTTTTTTTTTTGAAACTTAGATTTCACAGTTTACCTACTTTCTCACTTCTTTGACAAATAGCTGGTGCATAGGGTGCAAGAATCCCACTAGAATATCTTTTGTTTAATATGCATGGGATTGCTACCCATCCAAATAGGTAACCCTTTGAAGAAGTTTTTTCTCCTATTGTTTCAGTTTGCCAGCTAGCAGCCCTATGATGATCCACAAGTAGCTAGCCTCAAATGCTTCCTATCCATGCTTTGGTCAGTGCTTTATTTTATCTAGATTGCTCATTTGTTGAAGGTGGGTCATCAAATATGAGGTACATTAACCGTTTTTGTTTAAGTGCTTTCATTTAATGTTTTAAGGGCATTCTAGTATGGATCACAAGTTGAATTGTATGATAGACCACTTTTGGTTGTATCTTTGTTCCCATGTTTGTCCTTGGTAGTTATCACTTAACCTTAGTTCAGCGTGACTTTCTTCGAGGCCTTTCTTTCCACTGTCTTGGAGTGGCACAAATAAGAGGCTTTCATTGATAATTATGTGTTGAAGATAATCTATATTTAACATTTTCCATCTCTCCTTGTATGCACATCCCTTCTTCGGGTTGATTCCTATTTGTCACCAATATTGGTTAGTAGGTTACCTGTTTTCCTTATCCTTGAGTAGAGGTGTCAATGTTGTTTTACACATTGAGAGCTTGCTAATAACATGATCATCATATCAATCAGATTTCCTGTGCAGAATTTATGCCTCGTGCAAGTTGACCTATCGTGTTGACCATTATGCCTTCTAGTGAATGCCATGTGTGCCTGCTCACACAGGTAGATTTGCAAGAAGATTCTAGAGTGTAAAAGCCTAATATTTATTGGAGTTGACATGTAAAACCCCTAAACCTAACCTTAGATGACTATCATGGGATGTTAGATATTGGGCAACTATGATAGGCTGATGTTCCATTCTTATTGTATTGGTTGTTATTGCATAGTTGATTAAAGTATCTGGGAGTGGGATATTGAAGCAAAATAGAAGTAGAACCTGTGGCAGTTAGATTGGTTATAGTGTCCATGACAACTCCATAATGAGTGCCTTTTTCTTTGTATTTGCATTTTAGAATTAAGAAGAGAATATTAGAGCATAGGCCTCACCTTGTATTTGGGTTTTCATGTATTGGGCTTTCCCAAGGTACATCTTGGCTTCTTTCATTTCAGTTTAGTGATTTTCTGTATTTTCATGCATTAATACAGTAACATTAAAATACAAATTTTAAAGTAAATGTGCACTAGAAGGGATTTCAGAATATTATAAGATCTATTGGGATGAACTATTCCAGTGGAATATCCATGGCAGTTTATTGATCAATTTGAGTATAAAATGTAGAGTGCTTTCATGTCCTTCAATGACAAGGGAGCACTGAAACAAGAAATTTCAAATTATAACACTCTTTGACTATTTTTAGCAAGTTTACACTAAGTTTTTTTAGTGTCTATTCTGGGTTGGTTTTATAACATGAAAGCCTATTTTCATCTCGAGTGCCCTGTTACCCACCAAAAGCGGGTAACCCATAGGAAAATATTTCTCCCCTTTGGTCATAGCCAACCAACAACCATATGATGATCCACAAATAGCTTTGCTTCAGAGCTGTCCATGTATGAGACAGATGTCATATTTCAGTATCAAAATGTGTTGTACCTCGACTTTTTATACATTTTACATATCAGTTTTATTTTCATATTTATAAATCAATGTGTTTGCTTGATTCCTTTAGAGGTTTAAAAATTGAAAAAATGTATTTTTTTTTTTTCTTTCTAAGTTTTGAAAGATTTTCCGATCCAATATTTTCCCCAACATTCCAATAAGTAATATTCTAGACCCTCAGCAATAAATTTACTGAGACAATAAATGTAACATTGATGTAAATAGACATCTCTAAAAATATAAATGTTTTACAGAATGTCTACATGCAACGATGGTGGGAGTTTGTAAAAATGGTGATGTGGAAAAATAGACTTGATAATAATAGAAATATCTGACTTATGCTAGAAATTGTCACCAATACCTGTGGAAGCAGTTTACACCATGCATGTTGGAAATATTGCATGCATCTGTTGGAAACCTGCTGAAAGGCACATATTGGTTTTCTGTCTGTATCATCTGTCTCTAAGTAGTAAGGATATCTCATATTACTGATCATCTAGGCATTTTTAGTCTATGCAGTGGTTTCTGTGCTCAAGAGTAGGCAAGGAATGAATAGTGGGTGAGTTTTCTTTATGCTGGAATGGGATGCAATTATCAAGGGTTTGTTGCATTCAAGTCAGTGAGATCTTGGAACTACCAAAAGTTGTATACGCACCGGAAATCTTTAAAATATTTCAAAGACGTAAATGTCCATTGTACGACATGTAACTGTATATTGAATTGATGTAAGATATGAAAATGATTACAAATGAGAATGAGGGCCTGCTTATATACCCTAGGCAGGTGCCTTTTCATGAATGGTCATGTCTCTAAGACATGCCTCTTCATTACTAACTAACTAACTATTAGTTAATTAACTATTATTATATTTATATTTATTATTTTTATATGAATTATATTCATAACAGATCTAGTAGCAGTCAACTATGGAAAGCTCTGATCACAACTGAGATAAATTCAGCTGAAATTACGTTACAAATTCATTTGTACTGACATCATGGTGTACAGATTCATAAGAAACATAATTTATACAGATCTGAAATGATCAATGTTAAAATAAAATGATCATTGAATATCCTAATTATGGCCAAGGAGTGGTTAAGAACGTGAATTAGTTATGATAAAATAGTCAAACGCCTGGCGATTATGAAATAAATGAACTGAAATAGAAGAGACATGAAAGAAATAAATTTGGTTAGCTTGTAAGAACTGAGCGTAGAGATTGCAATGATCACTCTGAAGTCTTATAAGAGGTCTTTTCATCAATTGCTGTTGTCTTTTCTCTGGACAACATACAAAAGTATTCCCCAGAGGTGTTCCTAATGTGCATGCTCATCTATACATCATATTTGCTTGTAACCTTGTTATTCTGAACAAGACACAAATTCTAGAGTAAAGCTGGCAGATTCATAAATTTTCTGCAGTCATGCATTTAGCTATATTTGTATATTTTGCAAGTAGGAAGTGGTTTTTTAAAGGAAAAGGAAAGCATTCATTTATAGTGAGACTTCTAAAGACTGATTTGTACAAATATGGTTGAAACTTTGTCTTACTTTTGTAGGACCCATAGTAGATACTGTCATAATGAATCCTCCATTTGGAACACGGAAGAAAGGTGCTGACTTGGGCTTTCTCTGCACTGCCCTGAAGGTTTGTTGTGTTGAAATATCTTATGCTGCCTGTCATAAAATTTCTCTTAATTTCCAGCATGAGTTTTCTTGCAATCGTGTATGAGCTTCTTGTGCAGATTTCTACTGGAGCAGTTTATTCATTACATAAGACGAGCACAAGAGAGGTACGTACCTGACCTCTTTTTACTATATGCTCAACTTCTTATAACATAATCTCATATGAGAATTCATTAGAAGTAGCTCGTAAAACGAATTTTTAATCTAATAAATCATTGTTGTATGAAATAAATGTGAAATTCCAGCTTTATTGTTTCAAGATATAATATCTAACTCAACAAGGATTACTTGAAGTGAAAATATTTCTTGCTGTCTACATATTAGCATGTGTGTCTGAGTGTAAGATAAATGTTCTTTTGTCCATTGATAATTCTTCCAAGTTGCTCCTCCACTATAGTGCAATTAATCCAATTTTCTTGGCTACCATTCTCCATTCAGCATTCTTTCCAATTTGATTCCAAAAGTACTTCACATGCTGCATTCACTGGTGTTTATGTTTATGCTATACTTCTGTACACAAATTTAGATGTGGTTGGCATATAATATGAGCTTAGCCTTATCGTCATTATTTAGTGCAGTGTCGTTGGGACCATGTTAGTGAATCATGTTTAGGAGATTTGTTGATTAGCATTTATTTGTGAATATAAAAGTTGTTGGAGTAGATACTCTATCATGGTCATACGCTGTAATTTACCCCTAGTTAGGAGTACAAGTTAGAGCATGTCATAATGTAATAAAGGCATGTTTTAATGATCCTATAAGATTAAGTTATAATGACTTAACATCAATTAATTCATATGTTAGTGATTAGGTGTTAGAGGGGTTATGTAGACTATGATATGTTATGTTTCTTTTACCTTGGAATAACAAATCATACTGAATATTTCTGTCTCCTATCTGCATCATTGTGAATTTGCATCTGTATGCATATAATTCTGATAGATACCAAAGCTATGCAGGAGGGCACATCCAGGAGACTTGGTGAAGGACGAAAGGAGCTAGGGGATCATGGACACACATATGACTGACCGAGAGTCGGGTTTTATTGGAAATACTAAGAGGAGGGTGAACCAATATTTCTTTCCAATTGTTACTTTTACTAGTTAAATCACTTATATTTGGAACACAAAATGAACAATAGGAATAAATTCTTTTAGTAATATAATCTTTACAATGAATCAAGTACTATATACGTAGTGCTCCAACCCTAGATGAAGACACCCAGGCTTCAACCTAGGATGTGCCAAGCACCTACTTGGACTTTCGTGAGGTTCTGACCTCTAGGGCTTCGACCTTATCTTATCCAAGGCACCAACCTTGAGTTTAGGAGCACCAACTCCAAGGATACCAATCCTATAGCTTCGCTTTGTCAAGATATGTTTGGTTGTACTTCATTTTTCCCAAAGTCTTCTTCACCGACCCTTGTCAATCTTCAGCATGCCTTTACTTAATTGTCACATATCATCAATGACAACCTTGTCAATGAGAAGGTATCACCACTGTTCTTCATTATACCCAAGCAAATCCTTTAAGTCACTTCATGATGTCTTTAGTGCATCATGGTCTCCAATAGTGTATTCTTTAAGATGTCTTCATGAAACATCCAAAGTTATACAAGTGTCTTTTAGAGACCTCCAAAATAGTGCCTTCAAGATTGTCACTAGGTCGCTCCAAATGATAGCTCCAAGTAATGGCTTCAGAGATGAGCTCCGAACAAAAGTACTCCAAAGAGTCTTCATAAGGTTATTCACTATTCTAGTTGTTTGCATGCCAACCTTTGTCCACTCTGCCCTCCAAACTTCAAGGTTTTTCAATGAGGTTCACATGGCTATTCCACTTAGAATTTGCAGCTTCGAGTCACTGTCAATATGCTCATTGCACCACATTGCACCATAGTTCAACTATCCAATTGTTTAAGGGATACTACAATCCATCAATGCCACTGTTCAAAAGGAGATATTGTAGTCCAACAATGCCACTGTCAATAGAATATACCACAATCTCAGTCTGGGCTAATCGGATCGCAAGGGTGATGATGACACAGTCCGAAATAGTGGTTTTTGCACAGGTGTCCGAGCACTGTGTCAATGCACAAGCCAAGGCACTATTGCTGACCATCTCAACTGATCCTCAGGAACCATAGTTTTACACTAGTTCGAGCTTTTCTTTTCCTCAACTTCACTCTTCTTCTCTTCGATCTTTGATGCTTTTTGATATTTGGAAATCTTGTCTTGATCTTGGAGCTTCGGTTTTCTCTCTCTTTGATGATTGGATATACTTGCTATGCTTGTAAATGCTTTTCATGGTCCATTTCTCTACTTTATGTGCTCATGTATAATGTATGGAATTTTCGCTCATGAAATCTAAGTTTCTGCCCTATTGAAATGCAAATTTGTCAAATCTTGATTTTGTGAGGGTATTGCATATGTTACATGATTGGGTATAGTGAATGAATGTTCCTAGGGGCATATTATCTTAATAATTGCCTTGATAAGTCATCAAATTGTAGCAAAAGAAGTATAAATTTCTTTGGTGACCTAGTTGCTGCCTTAGGGCTATGCGAAGTAGCTGGAGAACTCCTTGATTGGGTAAGATATACTCCAAAGGTTGAAATATCATTGACTCCATTCTCACTATAGACTAAGCACTGGTCTAATTCTTGGTGATCACTCCAACGAACAATCTTTTCATCTCCCTCTCCCTCTTTTTCTAAGCCCTAACCCTAGTATCTCCTAGGACAACACACAAAATTTATTGCAGCCATCCATTTGGTGAGTGAGTTGGACTACAACTGTGCTGGGGTGTCATCTAGGCCTTCACAAATTTCAAGAAAGTTCCCACGGCTATATTTGGATTTATCCCAAGCCCTAGCTCCAATTCCATTCTTAAACCTAGGTTTCATTTGTTAGTGGGTTCACTAAGCATCATTGTAATGAAAACTGAAAACTCAAGTCAAATCTAATTTCTTTGATCCTTTTCTTCTCCCTTACTTGGTCAAGATCTTTTGTTTGAAGTTTCACCCAAAACCCTTGACCTTGTTTGGGTCCACTTGGGTTTCTTTGTGGTCCCATACCCCTTTATTACTCTAATTTCACAAGGATCACATTAGTAACCCTCTATCATAGGAATATTAGGTTTGGGGCATCCCTTATCAAGGAATATCCCTCATCCCTAGGTGTAGGTTTCCTCTAAAGTCTTTAGTGGAGAGCACTACATGTTTATTCTTGAGCAAGTAATCTCTTTTCATTTGAGTCTCTCCTATGAATGTGCTTTTGAAATCACTACCTCTCCATCATTTGATATACCATAATTAGTGATTTCTCTCATACCGGAACTCCTCCCATTGGTGAAAGTCGGTATAGAGTAGGGGATATTGACTGAGGTGACAATGGGTCTTTGTCCCATTGTTGCCACTTGGTCTAATAGTTGCCCCTTTGGAATCCCTCCTAGGACCCCTGCTAGATTGAGTGGTAACAGGACTAACAACTGTAAGTCTAGTGAAGGCACTAGTAGTGTAAGAACCCAGATTTCAAATAAAAATTGTAAGAACCTTGATTTCAAATTAATTTCAAAATACTAGAACATGAAATTTGATAAAATTTGAAAAATTAATTTTTGAATAACTAATCTAATGAGTACCAACCTGTCCGCTCTGCTGCGAAGCTCTTCTGTAATTGTTCTGTTGTAATTTTGTCCTGGTTGTAGTTCTTGTCTCGACTACGTTACCAAAACGACCAAAACCACTCTGCCAGACTGGGTACAACCTGGGTACACAATCTCAGAATGCTTTCCAATCGAAGCAACCTGATCCCCTGTGCCCAAAACTTCAGTACAAACCAGACTCAAGAATGTCTGTATCTTTGTGTTAAAATTGTTCTCTATTTTTCCTCCTCCCCTTCTCAAGGTTTCTTTCCTCCCTCTTAATTCCCCGTCCACCGCCTTCCTCCCATCTCCATGTCATTATTTTGATACGTGTAATTTTTATAAAACCAAATCTTATTTGATTTTATTCAGATATGGAGATTTGATTTGATAAAGTTTATTTATTATTTAATGATTGATTATTTATTTAATTTATAATTTTAATTAATTTATATTATTATTTTATTAATTTAAATTTTAAATTGTAAATTAGAATTAACATTTTCTTGTTAGTTGAAGGATTTATCATATATATATGATATTTTGGTGAAGTATTAATTCATTATCTTCAGTTGTATCTCCTCCTGTAGTAACTAGCTTATATATAGTGCGATACATGTGCGTCCATGCATATGTAGCTATCGTATGCAAGTATCGTATGTATGCTAATACTCGTATTTTATTTATAGTTATAGGTGGGTCATTACATACATCCCTCAAAAAAAAAACTTTATCCCGAAGTTAGGGTTTCTAAAATATATTAGTGATTAATGTGATTATATAAGTATTTATATTTCAAGATTGAATCTATTTTATATGGGTACTTAAAATTTGTTTTCTTAAATATTTTAAGATTTTACGACTATAATATTTATGTTCTGCCTTGGTTGGTTCCCTTAGCTACTCTAGAATCATCCTATCCTTCCTAATCTCTTCCACTTCCATCCTATCTGTCCTCTACTAGAGTGTGCCATGGCGTCAGTTATACTGACTAACCATTCATAGGCTCTCAAGGGTATTAGCGTCGATTTTATCAACCTAATTTCCCAATAGGCATCTGGCAGTGATTATCACACGTCTAGGTGAGCATGATTCGCACAGTCCTCCCATGACTCCAGGTTTTGGAGGATAAACGGTGGGCAATACCTCCACCCCTTATAGTGGGACCTGAGTCAATCCTCTCTCATGGAACCTCATTGAGCCTTAATTTGTACTGAAGTTTTTGTCATCACGTGGCCATTTTGGTACCCTGCAATGTAAACACTTGTCCATATATTATAACATATGCGTTCATATTTATAAAATAAACAGTTTCTGTATAGCTCATACATGTTGTTATCTACAGTATAACATACTTGATCATGTCCTGCTCATGTTATGGGCTTTCATATTGAAATTGTAATCATTCTTTCATTTCTATCTCATTAATAATATCAATATGCATAAATGAAGCAAAATTTATAATATCTTAATTCATAGCATAATTCAGGATTTAGATTTTATAACAAAGTTAATCAAATATTGAACTTCATCTTGGTATCCATAACTCAATAAGGTGAATTTAAATAACATATTACATTTTGGTATTAGAGCCTCTCAAACTCTCAAACTTGTTAAAATAAGGTTACAGTTGTAATTAATACGAATTATAAATACTGTAATCAATATTATTTTCGAAATGTTATATTAGATTTCTGAGTATCCTTCATACCCTCAGACCAGGAAACCTTAAGTGCATATGCAGTATTTATAGAATCCAATTAAATTTTGTTAGAAAACTTAACTTCAGGAATACTGAATTTAACAATACACTCTCCTTTATAGTACCGCCCTTGATTTTTTTAGCAGAAGCTTGCTGCTAAATCGAACTCATGACCTCTGATGTGGCATTTATATAGGATCTCCGGAAGTAAATGAGTAATTCAGTCAGTTAATTGCAAAATATCAAATAAGTTCGATAAGCATAGATTGAATCCCCTTCAGAAACCCATAATGGTTTTGAATAATGTATTTTACATTAAGTATAATAAAAGGCCAGCGAGATGTCTTGCCATCCGCCATAATACTCTGTGTGCCTCCACCTTAACCATGTCTTGCCGTGTGTCCAACGAGGGTGACATGTACTCTCAGACTTTGGGATTCTCCTCGATAATCTCCTCTATCAAGTACATGTATCTCTTCTGTATTGCCGACTTGTCGCCTACAACACAGGTGAAATCATCAAACGAATTTGAGCATTTATATAAAACACAGTTCTGGTCAGTGTCATCGCATATAATCAAATGCAAGAATTACATGCGGAACTTACTTTTCCGTTTGAATTTCTCCTTGAGATTTGTCATATGCTCGTTGTTGGTGATTTTGAAATAATAATAGGAATAACTGCAGTGCCAATGGCGAAGATAGTGGCGGGGTCATCTGCCCTCTGAGTCTTCCTGAATGCCTCAAGATCCTTAATCATTCCTGCAGCCATAATGTTGTTTCTGGCCCTTATTATTCACCACTTGGCACCCACGCAGCACAACACGAAACCGATTACCTGAACTACATAATTTTATTGAAATTTGGAAAAAAAGAAATGGTGGATATAAAGAAGGCGCAAGATAATATTTTTTCATTGCAACTGAATACATGCCAAGCATCTGAAAAAAAGAAGCCATCACAACCCTTACGAAATATGTTCGGCTTGCTGTGCCCAAGTAAAAATTGGGTTCGATGGGTTTGAACTTCTGATCGATCCGCTAACTATCGCCCAAGCATAACATACGCTAACCATCTACTCTTATGGCCATTTCGTTGTTATAGAAATCAGTCATATTCAAACTTTCAGAGTAGGGCTATCGTTGAAACCTATAAAATAATTCCTCGTTGCATAACTCAGATCAATTTTTTTATATCTGTAGAATGGACTTTAGAGCTTACAGGTAAATATGAGGCAAGGCTTATGGTCGACACCTGCCCAGCTAAACGACTGCGTGCTAAGTTATGGCGTGAGGTCTGTAGCTTATCCGATGCATAATGGTTTGTATGCCTTGTGGGCTCTTGCGTTAAAGGCCATAAGTCACGATATAAGCCATCGTGTAAATGAAACATTGACTCATTCATTACCCACTACTAAAGGGATGCCCAATAGTTTCATAAATAACTAATACACTGGCATAGAAGGGGTGTTGAATGTATTTTAACCAATAAATAGAGTTCTTCAATTTATTAATAAGTTTATAAGTAATGGTATCAACGAAAACATAGGGGTTTTGTTAGTGACATCATATATGATTTTAAACGTAATTCAATGATTGCATCAGCCTAAAATTTAAAATTCACCTTGGCAGCCCAAAGCTTTTGCGTAGAATATTTTGTAAACAGATCCTCACCAAATGGACACCCTTCAAAGTTACATTTCAATACTTTTACATAAAGTACAAGGATCCATGGATATAAGTTGATCGTAAGATTTTGCCCATCAAAATAATGAGTCATGGAAATTGAATTTCTGGGCGTATCTTTAACATCCATGCATAAAATTAATAATAATCCTATATAGTATAACCAAAACAACGTTTGTGTAGTGGCAGTACGCAATGCTGAAATATGACCCACCTATAACTATAAATAAAGTACGAGCATTAGCATACATACGAGACCTCCATACAATAGCTACGTATGCATGGACCCGCATGTATCACATTGTATATAAGCTAGTTACTACATAGTTGGAGATAAAAATGAAGGTAATGAATTAATACCTCACCAGAATTAATTCATTACCTTCATTTGTATCTCCTCTTGTAGTCACTAGCTTATATATAGTGCGATACATGCGGGTCCATGCATACGTAGCTATCGTATGGAGGTCTCGTATGTATGCTAATACTCGTATTTTATTTATAGTTATAGGTGGGTCATTACAAGTAGGGAGAATGGAGGATTGGGTAAGCATTTGGGACTAATACTCCTTAAGGAATGGTATCCAAGATAGGAGTAGTCTCGAGGACTGATACTCTTTGAGGATTGGGAATCCAAGATAAGAGTAGTTTTGGGGATCCATATTGTTTCAGGATGGGGTGATATCCAAGATAAGAATAGTCCCTGTAAGGCAATGCTTGGTGAACATCCGGATGGGGTATGTGCGTTGAGAGGCAGTAGTGGTTTCTAAATGTATGCCTCCCTGCATTGTTCTCAAATCTAGTGGAGAGTTAGAGCTTGTTAGTCAAAGCCTTGCTACTTTGTAATTGACAATGCTAGTTATGATGATGATGCTTATCAATTCGAACTCTTCTTATTAGAATATTTCAATTTGAGAGTATCCTGGTATCCTGTTGTGCCATTATGAATGCCTCCCTATTTAAGAGGGAGTGTTGAAATGTAACTAGGTTCAATCTTCATAATTATCATTGGACTTATATCAATATGTATTTCATGTAAAAGCAAAAGGAAGAAAATGAATTTTTTATTATTATTATTATTTTCTAGTCAAAGCATGTTCTTCATGCTTCTAGGGTTTATTGAGTCAAAGCCCCATTTGGACTATTTATAAGAAAAACAAACTTTTTATTTTGAGTCAAAAGAGTTAAATTTGTGACCACAATACCAAGTCGGCCTTTCAGATGGGCAAGTCGGCCAACCCATAAGTTGTGTCTCTTCATATGGTTGAACAACTATATATTGGCAACTGTGTTCCACATTTCGGCAACCAATTCGATTTTTGCGAAAGAAAGAAGAAGAAAATCAACGACGCCAAAGGATAGAGAGTGGGCAAAGTCAAACGAGAGGACAATGTTTCTTTTCTTCCCTAAGATGTCCACATGTGCGAGATTTTCTGTGGTATTTCAGAGTTGGTATAGGGTCGAAATTGCAAGGCTTGAAATTTCAAGAAGAGGTCGAAGTTTTAGGAAGTGACTTGAGTTTAGTGATTTGACCAACATTGAATTTTGTTGACTATGATTTGATGAAGATGGCTTGAAGGAGGGTTGACTTGTGTCTATGTGGCAGTCTTAGTCTTGGTCTTGGGTCTTGGATATCTCACTTTGATTTGATTCCATAAGAAGATAATATTTCTGGGTTTTCGCCCTGGCTTGGAGCCTAATTTCTTGTGTTCTTGTCTCTTGTTCTTCATGTTTTTGTATTTTTGGTAATTGCATGATGAAAGAAAAAAACTAAAATCTAATAAAGAAACCAACAAATTCACAAGTAATTATCAAACAAGAGAAATCAACCCTAATCTACATGCACTATGATTTCAAAATAATTCCTAAAACCAACTAAGGTAGATTAAGGTATAATATACAAAGCAAATATTCTAGGAGTTAATTTGATTTACCAAAAGTATATTCACCAACAACTTATGATTTACAACATGCAACTTTGAAGCATATAAATACATTTCATAAATAATTATGATATAGCAATAACAATCACATAAATGAAATACTCTTAAAAAAAGGATATTACTATATAGACTAGTGCCAATAGAAGAATATTATTTTGCTTGAAGGTAAATCTGGCGAATATGATCATGGGCCAAAATAAAATATGATGTCCCGAAATGTTGTGGAAAGTGTTGGTAAATTTTATTAGATTAGTTTTACTTGGAATTATTAGTGAATGTGAAGTGACGGATATGTGGTGATCCATGTGATTTGCAATGAAAATAATTCTTATCTAATGTGTGTTTCCTCATCCATCCTTGTGCTTAGATGGTTTGAAAAAGTCGCGAGGAGATCAAATGGGAGGAAGCTTCGCTTCAATGAGTACTCCCCTGATTTCACAAGTTGACTAGTTGTAAGGAGATCCAACAGGAGGGGAAACTAGCCCACACCTCTGATTTCATAGGTCAAACCTTGCTTTTCCCCAATCTTACGATAAATGGTAAAGGTGGTTTTCTTTAATTAATCTAATTCAACCAACAAGTCCTTTTTGATCATGCACAAGGATCAAGATAGGATTGCAATGGCAGAGAGCATAATAGGGCTTGAAGGGGTTCGTTATTTTTGCAAAAACGAAATCTAATCTAAAACAAAATTGAAATCTAATCTATTAAAATGAACTTAAACTAGTCTAATGTTTTGCAGTGCAATGTTAATTTTAAGCCCAAATAAAGCATGCCATGAATATGAGACACAAAACGATAAGAGGCCCTTGATGGGTAGGGGGGAAATGGGATGCCTAGGAGACTGTCTTAGCTCCCTCAAAATTACAATGACTTTGTAGTGATGGGTACCCCTTGTGAACAAAAGGAAAATGGTTTTATTATGATGTTTTACTAAGTATATGGTTATGGGCCTCCTGTAGGTGCTTTGGATGGTCCAATTTAGCAAAAATCAGCCAACATATCCCCTTGTATTTTTGCTGACCTGCTAAAAGGCAACGAGCATAAATGTGGAAGATGCCCAATATTTCTTTGGAACACCCGCAATTGTTAGTAAAAAATGCCCCAAAAGTTCTAAGTTAAATGCTACGGAAACCACATAAAATTTATACTGTACAACACCCAAGAAAAGCCAAGTTTAATTGTTTTTTCTTGGTTGATTTGTTGCTGTTAGGACGACAACAAGTTAAGCCTTTGAAATGCTAGGTATGACAAAGGAAGTTCAGAAAATCAAGCCAATGAGCTTTGAGAAATTTCTAGAGAATATGCAAGAAGAGGAGGAGAGAATGGAGTCTTCAAAAGAAATTGGAGACACTTGGTGCTAAGTGGGAATTTGCTTCTTATGTGTTTGAAGATGGATCCTCCAACCAAGGAGTGTTGGGAAATGTAACTAGGTTTGGTCTTCATTATTGTACTTGAGTCAAATGAAATATATTTGTCAAAAGAAAGTAAAAATAATTTTTATTAAATTGAATTGACTTATTAAAGCATGTGTTTCATGCTTGGGTCAATTATAGGTCAAGCCTCCATTGTAGGCTTTAGGTATTGTCAAAGTCATTTATTGTTGGGTCAAAGGCTCCTCCATCAAGTCATCCTCTTTAGCAAATTACCTACTCGAAGTATTCAAGTCAACTTCAATTAGATTATCTACAAGTCGACTTCATATAACTCAAGTTGACCTTACCACAAATTGGAGACACAATGGTTCATAATGGTCATGTCGGCTCATTTAAGATGGGAAGCTACTATATATACTAGGTTAAGGTTTCGCATTACTTACCACAGAATAGTTTGGATTTCAGCGCAAAAGTTTCAGTGAGTCAAGCAAGTTCGGAGGTAATGTTTCGGTGCTATTACAAGACAGGGAGTTCAGATAGATCACAAAGATGATCACAATAAAGAAGAGTTCGTATATATCTCAGAGGAGAAGTCTCAACGATGTCGGTGCTATCTCTCGGTGTTATCTCTCAGAGGAGAAGTCTCAAGGCTATCTTAGGAAGAGGGTTTCAGTGCATTCTCAAAAGAACACTTTGGTAAAGGTTTCGGTGTCTCCACAGAGGAGAAGATCTCGATGTCATGACAATGATGTGGTTTCAGTGGAATCACAGTAAGGAGTTCTCAGTGTCATGACTGTGACAAGGATGATGTCTCGGTGCAAATACAATGACAAGTACAGTGAAAGAAAGATGACTTGATGGAAGGAGTCTAGACTAGTTTGTAAGAGTCATGGACGTGTTATCTTGAATCTAATGAAGGAAGAATTTTGTGACTGGGTTTTCCCTTGAGGGGGTTTTTGCCTTGGCGGCGTGCCTATATCTTTTTTCTCTTTTATTGGTTGCGTGGCATTAATCTTGATGATAAGAAAAGATAACTAATAATGAAAATATCGCAAATTAATGTCATTAAGAGGAAAACCGTTTAATTGCCACCCATTTAGATTTTCCAACATGGTATCGAAGCTATGGTCAAAGTCAAAGGTAGTTGGAAGAACACTTAGTTTGGTTCCTACCAAAGATTGGGTTCTTAGTATTTCAGTGGAGGCACAGTCTAAACATTTCAGTGATGGCACAGTTTAATGGAGATTCTACTTCGCTATATTTTAGAGAGATGATCTCAGTGACCAAAGAAACTTGCACTATAACGCAAAAAATGAAGTTCGATCATCTCTAAAATATGGTTCTAATTACACAGTAAGACAATGTGGATTAGATTTCACCACATAAAAGGTTTCAATGCCTAACACAGTTTTGATGCAATCTCTGTCCCAAAGTAATTAGAGTGATAAGTGTTCACAATAGTAAGAAGGACTTAGTTGTAGGTTTTAACCTCGTACAGAAATTACCTGCATACGAATTCTAAATCACAAGAAAATAAAAATGCGAGAGCATAACCCATAAAACACATATACACAGAGATTTTCCACTGGATCTCAAAACCGAGACTACCAGCTTGATTTTTCATTATATTCCTTTCAATGTTACAATACATATTTATACATGCCGAAGCATCCAATACCATGGACCGAAAACCATCGTGTCCAAAACTGTGGACCGAAAACCATAGGTAGGTTCGCCCAACCTAATATAGGGTCCAAAAAAAATTTTTCTCGGGGCGCTGCCCCGAAACCCCGTAGAGGGGGGCTACCCGCCCCCCTCAAACCCCCCGAACAAGGGGGGCTGCCGCCCCCCTTGTGACCCCCCCGCTGCGCAATCGACGTGGCGAAGGGGGGGCTCCGCCCCCCCTCTAACCGCCCGATTCACTACGTAGGTTAGTCGTGGAAAGAATATAACACAACCCAACATCAGTGTCTTCACAACAAGAAGGTCTAAGTGCCACCACAAATGAAGTCTCGGTAATGAGGTCTCAGTACCATCACAGTGATATGATCTCAGTCTTTGTAGCATTGCAGAGATGATGTATCGTTGCAAACTCAATGATAGGAATTCAGTGACATAAATCTTAGTATACAGTTTAGATATGACAATAAAGGAATAAAATAATTCAGACCATTTTAGAATGGAGTAAAGAATTTGCAAAAGAAGCAAGTGTGAAGTTCGGTATGCATGTGGTACAAGGTACCATATCTAGGAACTGAAGTAAGTATTGTCAAGATGCACAAGATATGAAATCACAAGGTACATAAGCTTTTATACTTTCAATTGATCCTAGCCTAGGACAAAGCTTGTACTCTCTAAAGCTAGCACTTTAGTCCTTATCCTCTAGGGTTTACAAGTAAGCTAGGATATCAAATAAAAGGTCCCTTTGATGTTTGAAAGATTCCCTCCTCCATGATTTTGTAGAAGATCTAACTTAAGAAATTAGATTATGTCTTTGGTATCACATGTTGTGCTTGTAAGTATGTTCTACAGGTATAAAAGAAGATGGCTTAACACTTTATGGAATTCTTATCAGGTTTGCCAAGAAATATCTCTAGGTATGTCTCAAACCATACACCTTACAAGATTCCCTTAAAGTATGATCATGTTATTTTTGCATTATTAACATTGTTATGTTTAGCTTTATTGAATCATAATGATTCTTGTCTTGGGTGATTTATGTCTTGATAAATCTACCCACCCCACTCATATTCTTAACTGATTTTGTAGAACCCTAGATAGGTTCTGAAAGACCCTAACTGAAGGATATGCTAATGTGACTGTATGAAACCCTGAATTGCTTAGGGATATTGTGAAATGCTATTTGAAGTTTATTGATGATGTCATGTTTGAGATTTTGGTATGATCAGGAAATATAACTTGTTAGGGTTGAATGATAAGGTCTAAAATCCCGAACCTTTGAAATATTGGTAATGTTGGGTTTCCTATGTTCCTATGATTGAATCCCTAACTCATTAGGGTTTGGTGGAATGTCTGAGCAAGACCCTTATAATGTCTTAGAAATGATTTCCTTGTTATGAGTGTGTTTGTCTGATCAAACCGTAGTCTAATCAAGTTTGTATGTCTAACTCTCATTTGATATTTTGTCAAGTCAGGCTTGACTAACACATGATATGAAATGTCTTTGCATGATGATGAAATCTAGGCATATATAGATATGTCCTTTTGGTTGAAACCCTATCTTGGTCTAGGTCAGATGTATTAATGTTGTCGGACATATGATATGCTTATGAATGATTATGAATTCCTAGATATGTGTGTTGACCTAGTTATTGATGGTCATAAGCCTTAGGATTTAGTATAAATCCTTGTCTGAGATTCTAGGATAATGATATTTGGAAATCTAGGGTTTTGCAGCTAGGAAGTAAATTCTCTAGTATGTGTGATATAACAATTTGAGATCTATTTATATAAATATAGTTGAGATTGTCGAAATGGAATTCTAGGGTTTAGGAATTAAACCTTTAGTAGAAGTAAAAATCTTTGATGTATGATGACAATATGATAATCCGAGATTTGTATAAGATTGTTGAAATCTGAGTTTTGGTTGTTCGTAAATGTAGGGTTTACAACTAACCCTTGTAAACGCTGGTCATGTTAATGACTAAGCTGTGATAGATTCCTTTGTATGAATTCTAGGATTTGTATGAAACCCTACTCAGAAGTCTAACATATAAATTTTGAAAGGTTGTTGGATGCTTTATATTTGTCTGAATTGTTTTTAGGGTTTGCTATATGTTGTAGTAAGGTATGTCATACCTTTGGAAGAAACATTGAAACCCTAGATGGAGTGGAAGTTGTTATGAAGTAGTTCAGGGTTTATGACAAAGTCCCTAGCAAGATGTTGAAGAGTATATGTCTCTTGTTTGTAATTAAGTCTGGGTCTCTGATATGCATAAAGTTGAAATGTTTCCGTGATTCTGATATGGATAACTTCATGCTTCTATAGATTTGGTTGTACTTGTTATCTAAGTTGTGCAGGTATACAATCTTCAACTTAGTGAAGATGCTTGATGTGACAAGCATGATGAGGATGATAATTACTCTGATGAAATGGTTGGAAGCCACGAAAGATTCTACAATTATGAAAAGAAGAAGCTGATCTCCCTAAGGAAGGTTGCATAGAAGAGATCCCCCTAAGATTAAGAGGGAGTCCGGATGAAGAGATGCTTCTTAGTTGAGAGGGAGGGCATAACTTGGTTTTGATTAATGAATTTCAGAGGATATGTTGCTGCACGAGAAGTAGGAAAGGAAAGTATATAAGTGAGGAATCTTCTGTCAAAGATTTAGTTGATAGTCCTACTGAGTTGAGGAACAACATCTAGAATGACCTTAGATGTTTGTATTTGATTATGTGCATGTGAAAGTATATTATTGATTGGGGTTGTGTCTGTACAAGTAAATCTCTCGAAGGTTTTTGATAGCACATCGGTTACCGATCTGTTAGATCAGGAGAGATTTGTGGTCCTTGATCTGCTGGATCAAGGGGTGTTGAGGCTTTGTGAGTGAAGCATTGCCTGGGAGGACATTTGGCTGACATTTTGTGTTGATGTCTAGGTCCCGAAGTTGAAAAGGTGGCATTGGTCATTAGGCTGTGACACACACCTGGATTTCTAGGTTGATGGTTAGCAAGTAAGCCTGATGGTACCTAGAGAGGTTGAAAGCGTGAGTCCATCTTAGTCCCACCCAGATAGATTGCCCTGGTCAGGAATCTAGTCCGTGGCATTGCAGTGCCCAAATTGTTGAGAGACCAATGGATAGATTGCCCTGGTCAGGAATCTAGTCCATGGCATTGCGGTGCCTAAACTTCTTCATAGATGATGTGTTGAGATCTTCCATATACCTCTTTGATTATATATAAATATGAATACCTCCGTAGTTAAGACAGAGTGTTGGAAAATGTAAGTAGGTTTGGTCTTCATTATTGTACTTGAGTCAAATGAAATATATTTGTTAAAAGAAAGTGAAAATAATTTTTATTAAATTAAATTGACTTATTAAAGCATGGGTTTCATGCTTGGGTCAGTTATAGGTCAAGCCTCCATTGCAGGCTTTAGGTTATTGTCAAATTCATTTATTGTTGGGTCAAAGGCTCCTCCATCAAGTCATTCTCTTTAGCAAATTACCTACTCGAAGTATTCAAGTCAACTTCAATTAGATTATCTACAAGTTGGCTTCAGTTAATACAACTCAAGTCGGCCTTACCACAAATTGGAGACACAACGGTTCATAATGGTCATGTCTCCTCATTTATGATGGGAAAACTACTATAAATACCAGGCTGAGGTTTCACATTACTTACTACAGAACAATTCAAACTTCAGAGCAAAAATTTCGGTGAATCAAGCAAGTTCAGAGGTAATATTTCGCTGCTTCTACAGGACAGGGAGTTCAGATAGATCACAAAGATGATCACAACAAAGAAGAGTTCGTATATATCTAAAAGGAGAAGTCTCAATGATCTCGGTGCTATCTCTCGGTGTTATCTCTCAGAGGAGAAGTCTCAGTGTTATCTTAGGAAGAGGGTTTCTGTGTATTCTCAGAAGAACACTTTGGTAAAGGTTTCGATGTCTCCACAGAGGAGAAGATATCGGTGTCATGACAATGATGTGGTTTTGGTGGAATCACAGTAAAGAGATCTTAGTGTCATGCTTGTGACAAGGATGATGTCTCGGTGCAAATACAATGAGAAGTAAAGTGAAAGGAAGATGACTTGATGGAGGGAGTCTATACTAGTTCGTAAGAGTCATGGTCGTCTCATCTTGAATCTAATGAAGGAAGAATTTTGTGACTGGGTTTTCCCCTCAAGGGGGGTTTTTCCCTAGCAACGTACCTATATCTTGTGTTCTCTTTTATTGGTTGCTTGGCATTAATCTTGATGATAAGAAAAGATAACTAATAATGAAAATATCACAAATTAATGTCAATAAGAGGAAAATCATTTAACTTCCACCCATGTAGATTTTCCAACAAGGAGGACTCCATATCTTCAAAGCTTGAGGCACCTGTAAAACTTCACAAATCCTCACCAAGTAAACTTGTTAATAGATAGGTGTTCCCAACCCAGGGAGCTTAGAGAATATGTCAATCAACTTGGAATCACATATAATCTAAAACTTCAGAATGTAAGAAAGCAAATATATTAACAAATAACCATCTTTGAGAGTATCTTCCTACTAGGTGACAACAACCCTTCGAAGGCCTATAAAAATATGAATTTCAAAGTAATATAATTAAACAACAATTGAACTCCAAGCTACCACACAAAGATTAACGCCATGTAGCCTCCACAACCTTCTTTTATTAACAAATGATAGAATGATATAATAGCAACAATTCCCCAAGAGCTCCAACTCTTCAACACTAACTTGTACAAGAGGGGAATGCTTCAATTTATAGCAAAAGAGGGAGAAGTTCCCAAAGCAAAATTTGCGGATCCCAAGAAGGATTGTCAGTCCTAATGCAAGGACGAGTTTCCAAGTTTGCCAAGAGGGATGTTTTGTTGAAATTTGGTGTAGCTTTGGGGTGAGTTTCCCCGAGAGAATTCCAATTACCCCAAGGAGAAGCCCAGATATCCCAAAGAGAAACCATCTTGCCCCAAGAGAGAATTCAAAATTGGATAGAAGAAATATTATTATTGATGTGTTTGGCACTTCTCCCATTATTATTTGATGTGAAAAATTTATTTGGGCAAGCAATCATTAAGGCATTCTGTAAATATATTTAAATATTATTAAGTGCAAACTAAAAGGGTCTTTTCCTCGAGTCGGCCTCTCTAAGTGAAGGGACACAAAGTCACCCCTTGGCTCCTTCAACGCCTAATATAAATAAGGTACCTTGGAGCTCATTGAAACACACATCACATCTAATTCTCTTATCATCTTCTGATCTAAAGTGCGTATGTTCTCAAGAAGCAACATGTGCAAGAGTTATGGTCTTTCTGTGGAGGGAAAGGGGCCGAGTTTGTGTAGAAGACTATGTTAGCTATTGGAGACTATTCATGCCCTAGTTAGGGCTAAATCCAAGCTTAATATCACCTATATTTCTAACTCTAAACTCGGTGGATCTTCGCTCAAGTTTTCTATGGTGAAAGGGAGGGTCAACACCCTTTAAGGTATCCTGAAGACCTCTATGATAGGGTCGATTTTGAGAAGAATACTCGCTGAAGTTGAAGGTAGTTTTGGCCTTATGTTTTGACACTAATTCTATGTGACAAGGCTGTTGTTATCTATGTACATTGCAAATAGGCCGAGTCTTTGTTTTTGGTGGGCCGAAAGGCATATACGGATGTTGAAGCTAGGCCGCATTTGACTAGAGCTAGAGCGTGGGAGTAAAGGACCTGGAATGGAGAATAAGCATAGGTTTTGAGTAGATTTTGTAGCAAAATTTTAGGGCTGGCATGGACTAATATGAAGCCCTAACCAGGGCCAAGAATCCTCATGGATTTGTGGACATGTTGAATTGTAATTAAGGTTAGAAATATGGCGTCCTTCAAAGGTATGTGCTTGTCTTTTGTGTTGATGAACTTGCTAGGTGATGAGGTCTAGTTTGGACAATTTGTATAGTAGTTTATATACAGGTGTAATGAGCTGGTAAGAAGTTGTTTGGAAAGTCCCCAAGTACAATCCCTTGTGAAAGACAATAAGGTCTATTAGTGGGCAGATCTGAGATGCTCTATGGATTAACTCTTTGAGGATGCAAAGAAGTAGCCTAGAGGGCTATTTGTCAAGCCCTAATTTATTGAGTTGCAAAGAGGTCTTCTTTTATGCTTATGACAGTGATGGATGGTACCGATAGTTGTCCTTATTTCAGGGATGCATGGCTCATTCTTGTAACAATGATGTATGTCTTGTTCTTGTAACAATGATGTATGGCAGTGATAATTGTCCTTGTGATAGAGATGTATGATAGTGAAACTTGTCCTTATGATAGTGATATTTATGCTACTTGTGACAGTGATATGGAGATCTATCAGAGGCCGTGTGGAGGGCTTGTTAATACCTCCTAGATAGGTTTGTTTGCTGCCATCTTTTGAGGATATTGTATGATCTAGGGTTGGCCCTAAAAAGACCTAATGTGATTGATGATGAAAGAATTATGTCTCATTATAATTTACTTTTTATCTCAAGTGAATATTTGGATGAAATAATAAGGAGAAGAAGAATTGATTTTTGGGTTTTCCCCTTTGTGGGGTTTTTCCCTGGTCTCTGACCTAAATCCTGGTTATCTCTATTGTGTATGCTTTTCTTCTAGTGTTCCTTCCTGTTCTGTTGCATTGTTTATGTTAATGTTCTCTCTATATAATTGCTTATGATGATATGGGTTGAATGAAATGTGAAAATTGTTGAAAAGGTTTAAAGAAAAATATAATTATCTACAAGAAAGAGCTATCTAGCCCTAAAATTATCATGCGTATCTCTCCAGTTGTGCCAACATAGCACCAAGTAGGAAATGTGTATCTCATGAGGGAATGCGTGTCCACTGATGAGGAGGTGAAGGGGGAGTAGATTCCCCACTTAGCGAAAGGCTTGGCTTGGCCTAACTCGTCCTAACTAGGCCTCAGACTTAGCTCAACCTAAGTTTCAAACTCAGCCTCCATAGATGAGGCAATTTGACCTCCAAACTCGACTCTCTTTGGGAGTTTAAGTCGGCCTCACCTGGCACCAAACTCGTGAGCCTCTTAACTCAATATATTGATTTTTGCTAAGTCCCTCTTGAGTGCTTACTCACCCCCCCTCAAGTGGTTGAGAGACTTAATTTAACTAGAGACATGCTTTCGACATGTTCCTAGTTATCTAATACTCAATTTTTTTGTCTTTTTCCTCACTTTTTGAGTATAAGTGATTTTCCATGAGGAAAAGTTAATATATTCTACGCAAAAGGGTACCAAGGTAATGTTGGTACTCTAAGGATGAAAAACGAGTACACACGTCATATAACATTTCCTAGTACTACTTTTTTATTTGCTACATAATTTTAATTAAAATACTATAAAATCCCACTAAAACCTATTACAATTCCGCGAGACTCTAGGCTTAGAAAACACATTCAAGGCCTAATTACTAAGACAAACTCCAACTTTGGAGGTTGTGAGTGAAAAAACATAATTACTTATTTATTGTTAAAAAGAAAAGATAACTAATTAAGTAAAAAAATGAGTTGGAGCAACTTCCTTAGTAACTATGTCCCAAGGGTCCAAGTATTTTACCTAAGTTAATCATGCTGGTGACATTTTTTACAATTCCACCGTGGGGTACAGAATTTGCATAGAGATAGAAGAAAGAAGGAGAAGCTGCAAAATTACCCTGCAAGACTTTTGGACTTGAAAAATTTGATTGGTGTCTTATCCATTGGGTGATGGAGTCCTCCTTTATTTGCAAGATATAACTGAGTAGGTAAAAGGATTTAAGATGATTACACATGGTACTACATCCCCTCATGTCCCTCCAGATGCTGAAATGCTGAGTCATAGAGCTTTGCTGTTGGACTACTTGATGATGTGCCCAAATAGATATTTGATGCCCCTAGGCTGGCCTTGACCTTGTTTGATGAACGTTGCTTATTTTGAAGCGTAGATGAGCATGATTGTCATTGATATGACTTGGGAGGGCTTGCAAATTCTCCTTGGACCCTAACGCTTGCCTTGCATGATGCCATGTCACCCCACAAGCCCTAGAAAGGGAGGCATAAGGCTCTTTGTGGATGGCGTCGTGGTTGAGGAGGCACTTTTTGGAGATGTACCCATGCTTTTTGAGTATTTCTTGGAGTGAAGAGCGCTTATGGACCTATTTGTCACTTGATGGATATTGATCATTTCTAGAGACATTTATTTTGCACACATGTGGGCTATTTTTTTCTTTTTGTTATGTTTTAGAGCTATTTAACATCAGCTTGTGACCTTTGGAGCTTGTTGAACATTCAAGCAAACTTTTTAGGGTTTTGCTTGTAAAATTACGAAAATGAGACTTGGTTGCCCTCATATAAATAGAGGGAAGCCTCATCTCACTTTTATCACCATTCATCTTCACACTTCTTTCATTTAGAAGTGCACGTTAGCTTTTGCCTCGCTTCTACTAGGATGCATGGTTTGTTCTATCATGTGAATTTTTCTTGGAGGTAGATTTTTGCTTGAAGTTTATTTCTTAGAATTGGTTAAAGAGATTCTTGTGGAAATTTTGAATATTTACCACTTATTTTCTATATTTTACATGTTATATCCGTTGAAAATAATATTGAGAAAGGGTTGCTTGATTTGTGCCTTAATCAAAGGGACCACAACGAGTTTCTCCTTAGCATGCTCGATATCCCTATAAGTTAGGACGAATTCCGAAGATCTAGGAGAATTCCTAAGAGTTAAGAGGAGTTATGAAGCAGTTAACTAATTTGTTATAGTGGAAGGCCAATTTTCTAGTCTTTTAGTGTGAGTTAATTGAGGAAAAGAATGTGTGTTTGATTCTCAAGTCCTTGATTTCAGATAGGACGAGTTGCATGAGTAGTTAACTCATGCTAACTCAATCAATCACGAAAGAAAACTCCTTAATTAGGAAGTCACTAAACTTAGCCATTCAAATTGCTTTAAAAGGAGGAACGAAGGCACAATTTGATTCATTGTCTTGTGAGCATGAGTTGTTAAAACAAGGCAGTAGAGTGCACAGGTTGGTGCTTGTGTGTTAAGGCTTGTGCGAGTTTGATAGAGAGCAGATTTCCTTGGAGAGTGCACAGGTTGGTGCTTGTGTGTTAAGGCTTGTGCGAGTTTGATAGAGAGCAGATTTCCTTGGAGAGTGCACATAGAAATAGGGAGAATCCCTATTTGATAGGAGGCCTATTGCGTTAGGATTTACGACCTCAAGCGCAAGGAAATAACGCTTAAGAGTGTGCATAAATTTAAGATGCAGGGATCAACAATCTTGTAAGGGTTTCAAGCCTAGTTCAAGGTAGGAAAGCAAGGTTGTTTCTAGATTGAAACAAGTTGTATTTGTAAGAGATCCATTTCCTAACTTCTTTCAATAATCAAGCAAAGGGTTTTCCCAGTCGGGTTCCCTAGAAAAAAAATGTGTTTTTATTGCGTGATTGTGTTTATTTCTGTTCCTATTCCGCTGCAAAGTTTAGTGGATAAGATGACATAAGATAAGATAATTTTATTAATGTCCAACAAATGACCATAATAGATCAACGAGACTGTTGGTTACAATGATTACATCATGCCAAGCCGGTGGACCAAATGGTCCCCTTTAACATTTCTTTTAAAAAGAAGAAAATACATCTATAATCTAAGTAAATGTAAATGTAGAAGCTAGAAGCTCTCGGCTTCGAAACAAAGCACTGCGATGAAGCAGAGAAGGAGAAGAAGAAGAAAAGGGGGGAAGGAGTCTTCTGGCCAGTTCCTACTCCCAACATCCGAGGTCGAGAGAAGAAAACTGAGAGAAGCTTGTCAAAGTCTGCTGTCCTGTGGGCATACTGGGCTGTTGCTGCTGTCGCTTGGAAGTTCTAGGGCGCCTCCCAAGGGTGGATCCAATCCTGGAGCACTGGTGCAGTCTGGTGGGTTGGCCCCCTCGGGACTGCACTGATCTGGTCTTAGTGTTTGTGAGTTGGTCAATGGTTCTTTTGGTGCCCCGCGCTGATGGTAGCACCCTAAAGAAGTCCATGATCTTCTGCATGGTGAAAGATCGGGTGGGGGGCAGTAGAAATTGGGCCTGAAATCTGAAGGCCTCCTGGAGATAAAGTGCAAGGCATCTTTGATCAACATATTTGAGGAAGCTGGTCAAATTCTGAGAAGACCTGAAGAGACAATGGAAACGACCTCGAATCTCGTAATAAGCAAGGCATCCGAAGATGAAGTGTGTCTCTGTTTCTATCTCCTGTAAGTGACAGAGCTAGCAAATCCTATCTGCCCTATCGATGTGGTGATCTGTCTCCACTTGGAGTCTGTAGGATCCAACTCTGAGCTGCCCAAGGGGGATTCTAAGGGCATGCATCCAATGCTGGAACATGTATTGGTGTCTGATGATGAGCCCATCCCTGATCTCCAGGCAATGCTCTGCGTAGAAGGCCATTTTTGGATGCAATCCATTGGAAGGATTGGTCCATGTAGTCTGAATGTATCGTCTGTAAATATCCTTCTTAATGATTTTATTTAGCTCTTGGTGATTGGGAAGGAGGTGGCCTGGAGCATTCAAAGAGTACTGAAAAGGAGGGAGATGGTCAATCTGGATTCCTGAAGCCTCCAGAAACTCTTTCAGTCCAGTGTACCAACATTTGGATTGGCATGTCTGCATACGGGCGATGTTCTTCAAGGAACAATATGCTAAATATGGGTATCTGTCACGACCCTTCCTCGTGTCTGCCAGGCCTCGGAGCCTGTGCAGGAGCAACACTAACCCTAATATCACCTCTAGGCAGAAAGGTTGAGCCCCAAACTCTGCTAGAATGATGTGCTGAGGAACTGTGTGCTTGCACCTAATGAAACGACACAAAAGGAGGGACTGGATCCGCTCCGTTGAAGCCCAATTTGACTCTAGGAGAGAGGGACCTCAAATCTCTGAGCCGTAAAGCACTGTGGGGCGAATCAAAGTGTCCATGATGCTCATTTTAGACAAGATGTCCTGGAAATGGTGCTGGAAACACTGCCTCTCCAGAAGGGCTAGGGAACCATACCCTCTGTTGATCCAAGGCTGAAGGGCTGGTCGCAGGCTGAAGCGAGGACGTGAAAACTGAACTCCTAAATATGCATAGGTGCTGACAATCTCGATCTCTTCTCCTTTAAATAGGAAGTGGAAGTCCCAGGTTTTCTTGACTCCATTGAAGATAATCACTTTGGTTTTACCCAAGTTCACAGTTAGATGCCTACGGTCACAAAAAGCTGCGAGAGAATCCAGCTGTCGCTGAAGGCCTTCTTGGGAGGAGGCAATATCGTCTGCAAAGAGGAGGATGGAAATCAGGACCTGGTGAAGAAGACACTGATCTATATCTTGGATATGCTCTCGGAGGAAGGATTCAAGCTCATCGATATAGATCCCGAATAAAGTAGGAGAAAGGGGGCATCCTTGCTTGACTCCAATGGTGCTTCGGATGAAATCCGACATTCCTCTGACTATGCGGAGACAGCCAAGGAAGGCCTCATAGAGGCGCATGATAGCTGTCAAGAGAGTCGAGGAAATGCTAATCTCTCTTAGCCTCTGGAAAAGATCTTCCCTCGGGACTGAGTCAAAGGCCTTGCGGAAGTGTACAAAGCAGCAATACACTTTAGAGGATCAATGACTAACCTCCATGATCACTGCACGAAGAGTAAGGATGTGGCCGATCGTATGGTGGTTTGGGCGAAATCCTGCTTGGCCCTTGGCCTTGAGTTGTCTCTGCTCAAGGAAATGGGAGAGTGTCCTGTGGAGTGCTGTAGCATATAGCTTGGAGAATGTGTGCCCCACCATGATTGTCTTATAGTTGTTGGGGTCGGAAGTAGGCCCTGACTTGTGGATCGGGTAGATAATGTGGTGTGACCAACCATCTGGAAATCCATCCCGAACCACCTGGTTGAAAAGGTCCACCAGATATCCTACTAGGGGGCGAAGTCCATGCTTGAAGATATCTGCTTGGAAGCCTATTTCGTTCACTACCCTACGACTATTCATTGTCCATATTGCCTCTTTGATATCTCTGTCGGAGAAAAGGTGGCAGGAGGTGGGGGGAAGTAACCTGAATCAGAGGTTGCCTAGGAATGCCATACAGCTGGGAGGTGTGAGAGAACATTGAGGCAAGATCAAGGTCGATTGGGGTAGGTGAGCACCGGGAAAGGATGGTTCTCTAGAAATCTTTTGGGGAGCGAAGGAGGAAAGTAGAAAGAACCTGCTCCGCAATGAAAAGGTGCTTCTTGCGGCGAAGGAGGCGACGGTAGGCTGAACAGAGGTCTGGGTATGTTGGTAAGGAGTTCCGGAATGCGTGTCGGAGGTCCTGATGCATAGACCTGCATTCTTGGTCATACTATTTATTCATAGGGCAATTTCTAGGTTTGTGGGAGGTGGTGGCGGTATGGGTAGAATGGGGGAAGGATTGGAGCGCAGCTTCCCAGATTGCATATGAGAGGCACTGGTATTTGTCCTTGGCGGAGTTGAGAGAGGCGAACTGGGACTCCGATGGGAGTGTCTGTCTGAGGATAGAGGAGAAGAGATCAGGGTCAACCTCCTCAAATCGGAAGGTGGTCTTGGGAGGGCTACGGGGAAGAGTAGGAGATAGATTCGGGAGGTCAAACTGCAGAGAGAGTGAGAGAAGTGCATGATCTGCAAGAGAGATGGGGGTGATCGAGAAATTTTTGATGTAAGGGAGGAGATTTGGGTTTGCAATAGCATAGTCAACCACACTTGCCCCGCCTCCAAATGGTCTGCAGGTAAAGAAGTGCGAGGATGGGAAACATGGTAGGCCATTCAGAATTACCAGCTCATGAGATACTCCCAACTGTAGCAGATATCTCCCATAGGCTATGGTGGGTCCCAAGTGATCCTTGGAGGTCGAGTGCATGCCGATTGTCGTCGGGTCAATCCCCCGAGTGCAAAATATATCCTCTGTCCGGTTGTGCATAGGAGTCTGGAGTTCTTTGGTCTGGGCATTGAAGTCCCCCATGAGAATGACGTCCCCTATTGCTGAAAACCTTGTAATGTCAGAGTACAGGTTTGTAAAAGGGTCTCCGTTTGAGCTATTGTGAATAGCGTAGGAAGACGAGATAGGTGGGAAGTAACAGATTGCGACATAAATGTCTCTTGGAGGTGATGTTTTGGCTCTGATTTGAATCCACATGAGTCTGGCATACTCATCGGTCACGACCACTGATACTTTGCTCCCGAGGCTATCACGGACGAGGCAAGCAACAGCCCCTGATCCCCTGACACCTCCTAAACTCTGTGTCTCCTGTCTGCAAACTGCGGTCCACTGGTATCTTGCAATGTCGAGGAGAGGTCGGACTGGGCTCGCATGAGTCTCGGTAACCAGGAGGATGTTTGCTGAGCTAAGGGCTTCATAAAGTAGCCCTAGTGAAGACCAGAAGGAGCCATTGCCATTCCAGCAGTGAACCGAGAGATCCGTGCCCCGCCTCCTCTCCGCTCGGGCCCGTCATTTGGAGCTACCTGAACGGGATGTCCATCCTGGGGGGAAGGTGTCCCGAATAACTGCTTGAAGGTTTCTAATCACCGCCTATTTCCCTGCCTGTCTTGCTGCTGCAACCTGTTCCATGGCATGTTTTAATTCAACTACTTGAGCTCTTGTGAGGTCTTCATCCAGAACCACTTTATTCGGAAGAGAGAATAGCTTCTGCTTGGCTCGGAGTACCCGGAGTCTATTTGAGGAGTCACGAAACCTGAGGAAGAGGGTAGAGAAATAATGTGTTTATATGAAAAGAAATTATATTTGAGATTGTTCATATTAGCAATTGTAGAGTTTTGGTGGATTTTCTACAATATTGTTTGAAGTAGGGTTTCTACATGTGCCATGGTTAAAATTGTTAAATTTATCTAGAAATCTTTCCCCTCTTGAATCTTTTAAAAGTACTCTGAGTCATGCATCTCTTAAATTTAATTTTCCTTGAAAACAAGCCACTAGAGTTTGTAAGTAGATGCCTTTTCCATCTCACACTCTTCAACAAAGCCATCCTCGCTGGATTTTCCTAGATGACTCCATTGTCCATTTAAATAGGCACTAGTCTAGGTGGTGGTCACCAAATGATAAACCCTCTTTGTTTATTAAATTATCCCTCTTCTTTCTTAAGTTCTAGATATCTAGGGATAACATTTCTATGAAATACTGCTAAAAAGGTAACTTTGTTTGATGTGTCATTGGTCTCTAAGTAAGAATTGCATTAAATAATTGCCCAAAAGAAAAATCTAGCATTTATGGCATGTTGAAACCCCTTTTCTAGGTTGGACATGTTGATTGGAGTAGAGAAGTAAGGGTTTTGCTTGCCTAAGTGCTAAGGCTAGCAGAAGAACCCATAAGAAAACCACTTTAGCAAAATATTAATTATTTTACTATTTCCTAAAGTTAGACTTGGGAAAATCAAAGTTCCTAAGTGAACTTTTGATTTAATCTTAGCCCTTGATTACGATTTAGTCTTAGCCATTGAGAGGGAGATTAGGGTTGAGGTTGAAATTATAAGAAGAGATAGAGTGAGTTGGTAGCAAGTGAGTTGAGCACAAGAAATGTGTGTTAGATCAGTTGAGGGTTTCAACAGTTTGCAGTGACTTAGCATTCGAGCAAAAGAAATTGAGTGAGAGCCAAGCTCTTACAGCTCCAACACAATTTATCGATTCGCACATGCGTGCAATTGAGTAGATTTGCGCTCAGATGTGTAGACAATAGACTAGATCTACACAGAAGTTTGCAGATCCAATGTGCAGGAAGGGGGATCGATTTATTTGGAGGGTTATCGGTGTTTTTCTTGTGATAAAATGGAAGCTTCTCCCTTGTCGTAATTTTTAGAATAGAAAAAACATTTTGCTGACGAAACTAAAAGACACACAAGGTTGTAGGCTTTCATTGGAGTTGGGGTTTTCTGGGTATATCTTGTGTTCTATGTATTGATGTGTTTGTGTTTTGATTTATTTTTCGTCGTGCATGTTAAACATTTTGCTGAAGAAAATAAAAGACACACAATGTTGCAGGTTTTCCCCGGAGTTGGGGTTTTTCGAGTATATCTTGTGTTCTATGTATTAATCTCTTTGTCTTTTGATTTATTTTCCACTGTACATGTTAAGTTAGAAAACTTAGTGTATTTGTGATTTAGTTTTCCAGGATATCCATTGTTTGTGTGTTTGGGTTTTCATACTTAGAAGATTGCAAATCAATTTACTGGGTTTTAAGGAAATCTAACATGGTATTAAAGCTTAGTTTTTGATTGAAGACCAAGCACAAATTATATATTTAGGAGCAGGTTTTGCAATTTAGAGGGCGTAGGTTATCAAATCAATTTGGGCATTAGGGTCCTAAGTAGTGTGCATTGTTTCTGGCTAGTGCGATTTGTGTTCATCAGTTCGATTTGGCAGTATTGCATATCAGGGCCTCAGATTTGAAGATAAATTGGATGGTGCATCCAACTTTTATTCGTGGTGTGAAAGGATAACAATGGTGTTAGAGGAACAAGGGGTATGGGATTTTGTTTTTAATGTCCCAACTACACCCACATATTCTTAGCAGTTGGCTCAACACAACAAGATGGATGCCAGGGAAGAAGGATTATTTTTGAAGGAGTCAAAGACCACATTATGCCTCACCTGACTAGGAAGAAGAAAGCCAAAGAAATGCAGACGACCATCATTGGTCTTTATTAGGGTTCAAGCGAGGCCAGAAAGCTGGTACTGAAGGACAAACTCCGGAGCATTAAAATGTCCTAGTTAGGTTTTGTGGTTTCTTACCTTACCAAGTTTTCTGAAGTAAAGGAAGAGTTGGTGTGTGTGAGACAATATCAGATAGGGATTTGGTAAATTTTTCCCTTTTGGGTTTGACCAAGTTGTGGCAAGCCTTCATGGATGGGAAATGTGCTTGAGAAAACTTTCCAGGTTGGGAGTGTTTATGGGGTGACTGCGTCCAATAGGAGATTCATAGGCAAGCTCAAGTTGGATGTCGTGTTGGGAGCGAGGAAGATGAAGAAATTTTTTCTCTAGCTATTAAGGGGATTGTTACCCACCATTTTGTGGGAGATATCCCTATGAGAATTTTTTTCTCCATGATGGTTCTCAGCCGACACCCAACAACCCTTTACAACCACCAACGAGCTCATTGTGCCATTTCTTTGCCACTTGAGCCAACCATGTGGTCCCTCATCCATCTGTCATGATCGTATGTTTGAAGGTGGGCCTCCCAAACCTAAAGATATGCCTTCTCATTTGGTAATTGAGTATTTTAGTTTACTTATCATGGAAACTCTTGGGCATGGATTAATGGGGGGATTTGGTGGAAAGAGTGGACTAGGTCTGTGCTCTTGTCCCCTAGGTCTCTTTTGGTTGTTGAACTTGGACCTTAGTCCCATGGTATCTCCTTTACTGACCTTTGGGCTTTAGGGATGGAACTACATGGGAAACCCTGATTTTGGTTGTGTGGTCCCGCTCCCAGATCCACATATATCACCCCCTGTTCGCTCATTATAATCCCATTCATCACTGTTCCCACCTAGGTCCACAAAGGGTTAGCCACCCACTCCCCTTTTCCCACACCTTGGGTCGGGCCTGGAACAATGCCCAGAGGTTGATGCAAAAGAAATGAAAAGAAAAAGCGTAATTGACCACATTCAATAGGAAATTGTACCACAAAATGCAAAAGATGGTCAGGACGAACACATCCAGCACGTGGGCAAAAGCCAATACATGAGATCTACCCTCTTCCATGGCCATCACCTTGGTTTCGATAGGCCCTATACGAGTCTCCTCTATCATTCATGAACCCATGATTGTCCCAACCCCTGGTGGGCAATGAACTGCCTCACCTTAAAGTGGGTATCCACTGTTATACTTTACACATCATGCTCTCATCCCCTTGAGCCCCAAGCAGTAAACCAAAGAAAAATCATAAAAGGAAAAAGGCATATGAAGAAGGGTGAAAAAATCAAGGCGGATGTAACTCATGTACTGCAATTTCTCCCTCCTACACATCATTTACCTAAGTATGGGCTTCCCTTTTTTAAGCTACCCTTCTACCATGGCATGCGATCCAGGCTTTCCCCTTCATCCCCTACTTTGTTCCATTACTTTATCACATACCCCCCCCATTTGAAGGATGTACCATGGACCCCCCCGGCCCCCCCCCCGCTCCCTTAGAAGTAGAAACCACCTAATAGGGTGCTTGGTTCACCCCGCTTTTGAGCTTGGAGACATTTGCACATGCTAAAGCCCACTACAGAAGGACATGGAATTATGAAGTGCCTACCTATTTTCCATGGTTTGTAAACAATTTTACTTGATTTCTTTTGACTTGGTGTACTGGAGGGCAAGGGGACGAATTAGATCTTATGCATGATTACAGATGGTCTCCATTTTGGTTTTGGTCTCCCTATACGGGGTCCTAACCCTCCAGAGGGCTACATTGGCACATTTAGGGTGTGTGTAGAGAGCCATGGGCCTCCACAATAGCAGACAACATTTTATGGATCCCCATAGTCATTTAGAGATTATTCGTGGTTCACCTATTGGACAAGGAAGATGCACCAACGAGCTCCACAATTGCACCATACACTTGGCAGATGGTCCAGGATCTATATGATGATGTGGCATCACTTATATCATCATCCTAGCCCTTGTAGATGGCCTCTAGGCATCTTTGAGCTATTTGGAGACCCATGAGGACATTTGTGTGCCCCCACATCCATTTGGGAGCACCACAGGTTTATTATTTGGAGAACAAGGGGCGGGTATTAAAAATTATATCCCTTCCTCTCCATGGCACATGCCCAGTCCCATGATTGGATTGCATGGCTGGGATTACTTATTGCTTTAGGGCATGGCCGACAGCAAGTCTGACATCTCAGATTGGATATAGGGAGGGGTAGTTAGAGAGAACCCGCTTTGTTTAGGTTGGCTAAATATTAATATTTAGTCTAAACTAACTGTTAAAATCTAATGGTCAAAAAATTAACTCTCTTCATCACTATCACTATTTAATTTGTTGCCATGATTTGACTCTACATCTTGTCCTAATGATGAACCACACTAGATGGTTCAAAACACGTTGATGAAAAGCTGTGGATGTGATTAGTACCGAATGATGTCCCAACATTCAAGAAGTATTTCAACAAATTGTCAAAAAATGACATGCAGTTTGACATTGAGATGGGAGATGATGGGAAGTACGAAGTTGAGGGTACTAGTACAGTTCATTTTGAGAGGGAGTATGGAAACGCTCTATATCTCAGAGAGGTTCTTTACGTACCTGGGCTCAAGAAGAACCATGATTTAGTTTCAGGTTTGGAGGATAAGGGGTAGGGGGTGACCTTCATATGGTTTTTATAGAATCCTTATTCTACAAGGTGTTGAAGTAAATTAGGGTTAGACACAATGTTAATTTTAGGTGTGTTCTATGCTAGAGCAATTTATTTGAATTTTCACAGTTAGCAATCACATCAGCATTAAGATAAACAGCAGATAGAACACAAATATAAATCGCAGAAGACAAGCCAAGACAAGAGGACACAAGATGTGGCGCTAGCCAGGGACAAACCCCACAATGTGTGGGGAAACCCTTTGATCAAATCTTCTTTTATCTTCAAAGTTCAACATAGAAAGAGAGAGAGAGAGAGATAATACATTTACCACAGATTTACAACAGTAGTCAACACTTTGACTTATCTAGATTTGAGCATAGATCATTTCCTGTAATGATGAGATCAGTTGAAGACATTCTGCTTCAACTGAATCTCCTAGGTGACGACTTCACCTATCCATTTCGTTCTTCCGCTGCACCTTCCTGTGTAGCACCATCATTTTGTGTCATGCATCTTCATGCTACTCATGATCACTGTGCTGCCTATACATCAAGATGTCCATGTCTTCATACTTCATGCTATTCATGCATCATCATGCTTCATGCTGCCCATGTTGCCCATGATATCATCATGCTTCATGCTGCCCATGATCTCATCATATATGAATCATCGTCATCATGTTGCCTTTGCATCATCATGTTGCAACACTATAACACTGTCATCAACCTTAGTTGCTTGCTATGGCTTGCAACGTAGCAAAGTAGCTAGGCTATAGTTCCGAAATCTTACACAATCATGCTGTCATCTACAGTAGTCCATTTTCTTTTTTGACCTCTTTATAAGAGATTTATATCAAGGTAACCTGCCTATGGTTCTGGTTCCCTACTGCCCATAAATATCTACATAATATTATAATATTATAATATATATAATATATATATATATATATATATATATATATATATATTCCTGCATATATATAATGATGCGTGTAAATATATTGACTGGTCAACGTATTCCCGTGTTCCTTCATTCCCATATTACATATTATATGACTGCGTGATATATTATATGACTGCCCAGCGTATATATTTCTATGAGTGCCCAACGTATATATATAATGCCCAAAGTATGTACAACCATGATTGCGTTTACCTTTACAACGTGTAAATCTCCAGCGTTGATTGCGTGATATATTATATGACTTTACAACGTGTAAGATTCCATCGTTGAAGTCTCCATAATGAACAACGTGTAAGTCTTCCTGATCTTACGTATATGCATGATAGTGTATAGAGTATTTGCTGTGCGTATAGGTCTCCATTGCCAACGGATTAGAGATTGCTGTGCATATAGATCTCCATTGCCAACTGATTAGAGATTGCTGTGCGTATAGATCTCCATTGCCAACGGATTAGAGATTGTTGTGCGTATAGATGACAACGTATCTTTTCATTTTGCGTATAGTGGCTGTGTACTTTTCCTTTCCTGCGTTTAGGGCTTCACAAGACTGTAATTTAGGACTGCATTTAATGCCTTCTCCTTTACTGCGTTTTTTCACTGCGGCTAGGGCATCGTACTGCTATTAGGGCATCATTTAAAGCCAACAATTTTTTTTTTTTTTTGTTCTCTCCTTCTCCAAAAGCCCAAGACGTGGAGAGGAGATCACCCTTGAGAGTATGTGTCTCTAATGACTCCAAATCCTCTCTTATTTATACTAAAAGCGTAAGGTTGAATAGACATGACGTATGGGCTTCTTGAGCCTACGTAAGAGCTGGTCGGCTAGATAATAAAACCATAATCTAAATAAATTCATATCTCCATAAATACATATCGGAATCGGATGATCTTTGGATCAATCTTACACCTCTCAACGAGAGGGATGCAATAAAAATGTCAGCTGCCATAAATAAGCTGAGCCACATGGAGTTTGGCCCTAGTTGCCAATTTAACACACAAGAGCCGGAACAGATTGTAGTTTAAGACAATCGCAACATTGACTAGAAGAGGAGGCTGTGACTCAGGCAATGAGCTTAGAGAGTTGTGGCATAAGCACATGGAGCATTTGCATCATGGAGTGCTGAAGATTCTTGAGGAGATAACGACAGGGTTGCCACAATGCAGCATGGATCAAAATGATGTTGGCAAGGGTTGCACACTTGGCAAGTATGCCAAGTCATCTTTTCGTAGCAGAGGCAATGGTGCTAAGGGCATCTTGGACCTTTTTCATTGAGATGTATGTAGTCCTTTCTCTACATTACCCTTAGTGGGTACAAGTACTATGTCACCTTCATAGATGATAACTTGAGGAAGACCCAAATATTTTTCATGTCAAAAAAGGTTGAGGTATTTTTGAAGTTTCTGGAGTTTAAGGCCTTGGTTGAGAACTAGACTAGTTGAAAGATGAAGGTGTTGATGTCTGGCAATGGTGGGGTTATACCTCAAATGCATTTAAGGAGTTGTGTACCAAGGAGAGCATCAAGAGGGATTTTACCAACATCATATAACCCTCAACAGAATGTGGTGGCAGAGCACAAGAACTAGGTCATTGTCAGAGTAGCCAATGCTATGTTGCATGACCAGGGGTTGCCCAAGTTCCTTTGGGCTGAGGCATGCAATGCAATAGTTTCTTTTAGAACCAGAGCCGGTAGAGAGTGTTTGGGCGAGTTACACTAGAGGAGGTGTTTATAGGGAAGAAACCAGATGTGTCTCATTTTCGCATATTTGGTAGCCTTTTGTATTGCCATGTGCTAGAGGAGTAAATGAAGATGCTAGAGCCTATTACCACCACTAGTGGGTGGCCCCTATAGGAGAAAATTTCTCCTAGATTTGCCTTTCGCCAGTAGCAAACAACCCGTTGTAGCCATCGAATCGCTGGATTTGCCACCATTCTCGGCCACCTGAGCTAGCTATTCTATGCGTTCGCTCATTTGTTATGATCATATGTTTGAAGGTGGTCCTTCCAACCCCGAAGGTATGACTTCTTATTATGTATTTAGGAGTTTATGACTGCTTTTCTTGGGCACATTTGTATATGGATTGGTGGGGGGAGTTGCTAGAAGGAATGGGCTTAGATTGTACTATTGTTCCCTTGCCTCAAATCGGGGGTTAGTTTTGTATCCTAGTCCCATGGGATCTCCTCTATTAGCTACTAGCTTTAGGAGTGACACTATATGGGAAACCCTAATTTTGGTTTCATGGTCCTGTTTCCTGATACCATATTATTTCACTCCTCTTCGCTCATTACAATCCCTTGTCACATTTTTCCCATTTGGGTCCACATTTATCCATTGGGTCCGCAAGGTGTTAGCCTCGCCTTCGCCTTGTCCACACTTTAGGTCAAGCCTTGGATGATGTCTTTGAGGTTGATGCAGTGAAAAAGAAAAATAAAAGCATAATCTGGCCACTCACAACAGGAAATGTACCACTAAATGCAAAAGATGGTCGAGACAAAAAAATTTAGCGAGTGGGCAAAAGCCAAACATGACCTTTGGCCCCTATCATTATGACCATCACCCTGGTTCCTAGGGCCCTTATGAGTCCCCTCTGAATCATTAACGAATCCATGATTGTCCCAACCCCTGGTAGGTGATGAACTTCCCAATCTTAAGGGGGTAATCACTGCTTCATCATACGCATCATGCTCTCATCCCCTCTAGCAATAAAATGAAGAAAAATCAATAAAAGTCATATGAAGAAGGGTGGAAAAACAAAGGCCGGGGTAACTCATGTAGCACAATTGCTCCCTCCTACATTCATATACCTAAGGTGTGGGCTTCCCTCATTATAGCTACCCTTGTACCATGGCACGTGGCTTGGAGCCTTCCCTATTGCCCCACTCCATTCCATCATCATTTCACATGGCAACTACCATTTGATGGGTGTACCATGGACCTGTCACTCCCTTAGAGGTTGAAACCACCTAATAGGGTCCTTTATTAACCTCTCTTGTCGAGTAAGGTAACAATTGTACTTTGTAAAACTCATTTGGAAGGGGGTGCCACTATGAACTGTGCACTTTTGTCCCTGATTAGCAAGCTTATTTACTGAATTGCACTAATGGATTGTTGTACTGGAAGGTGAGGATATGCATTGGATCTTATACAAGATTGCAGGCGGGTCTCCATCTTGGACTTGGCCTCCCTATATGGGATCGAAGCCCTCTAGAGGGTCATAATGGCACTTGTAGTGTGAGTGTTGAGAATTGTCGGCCTCCACCACAACAACACATTGATTGCCACAACATGGGCTTCTTCAACATCACATATTGCATGTTCATGCCCCAACGATATAGAGACAATGATGCACTTGAACCATGTTGGCCAACTGGCTACACACTTGCACCCAACACTTGGCAGCTGATCCAGGGCCCCGATGGGGTTTTGTCTCATCTGTAGAGAGATGGAGCACCACATGGGAGCACCACATGATGTTTTGCTTGGAAAACAAGGGGCCACCTCCTTGATCATAACTATGGAGCCCTCACCTTCATCATGGCACTATGAGGACTCATTCCAACCTTCCAACAACCCTCTTGACCATTATTCTGTCATTTCGACTAGCTTTGGATGTCTTATCTTTCATTTATTGAGCTATTTTGTGGCCTTGTTACCAAAAGGGATGTTATTTGCACATTAAATTATGATTAGGGGCTTAATTAGGCTAAATTAGGACAAATTGAACTTGAGGAACCTCATATAAATTAAAGAGGCCTCACTTTGTATTGGAGGATCATCACATTCTTGGATGAGCTCTTCTTGCGTAATTCACATTTCTTCTTGGATGACTATTGGAGACTCTTTCATGCATTTCGATATCTTTGGAGTCTAGTTCGATTTTTCTTCTTGGAGCCATTGTCTTGATCTTGAATTGAATATATCTCTTGTTATCTTGTAAGTGAATTTTGTTGAAGAATTTTGCTCATGAATAATGTCTAATGTGTGGAAATAATGCAATTAGCTATTGATTTTATGCCCTAATTATTGAATATCATTGTTGAAGATTGTTAGATTGCAAATTTGTGCAGGTTACTCATTGATAACAAGTAGAAGAATGTTCCTACTAGATTGAAATCTCTTTTTCTTCCATGAAAGTCCATTGACCTTGGGTGGGTAATTGCTGAGAGATAGGTGCTAGGGAATCATTTTTCAACCTCTTTGAGGAACGAATTAGTCCAAATTTTGAATCATAGAGTGCATAGCCCGGGGGGAAGGCACTGGTTTAAGAAATTTTTGCTGGTTAGCCTTCTTTTTATCATTTTTCTTCCTCCTAACATTTTTGGCCTCTTAGTTAGATGACCTTGCTATGGCATCATGCAAAATCTCTTAGAGAGTTGATCTTGCAATTTTGTTGGACCAACTTCTGCGTTGTTGTCTCTCCTAGAGATCCTCAAAGTTTCACGTGATTTCAATGGTTTGTTTGTGAGGAAAATCTAGCCCTAGCTTGGACATTGAAAGCTAGTCTTGCACATCTTAGTGAGAGAGCTTCTCAAGGGTTATCTTCCACTGAAGCTTGATCATTCGTAGCCCTTTTCTTGTCCTAGGTTGACGTAGAGTCCTCATAAGGGTCCTTCGAATAGTAAATCCTAAATATTAGGTTTCATGTGGACCCATCCTAGGGCTCTCAATTTTAGCAACACTTTCTTGGAGTCAATTGCTTATTTAAAAGCGTTGATTGAGAGTTCCTATTGCATTTTGGGGGATCTTGATTCTAAGTACACTTAACCTTATTGCAACATCATAAATCCTTAGACTTTGATCCTCGCTCCTTTAGGTCTTTCTTGGAGAACCATTAAGCTTCATCGAAGCAATTGAGCCTCATATTGAGCCTCTCCTTTGAATGGGCCTTGGAAATCACCATGGAACCTCATCATTGATCTTCTTACCGTAGCTGATTCCTTCCACATTAGGACTCCTCCCATCGTTGGAAATTTGAGAAGAGAAGGGGACATACGGTATGGTGAAGGTGGGGCATTGCCCCATACTATTGTTGTGCTTTCTAGTGTTAGCCTATAGACTAGGCTCGCTAGTTTGTGCAGCAACAGAACCCACAACAGAGAATCACATCTTCATGGGCTAAAAAGAAACATCCAAGGCGTACATGGTGTACATAAGAACACACAGGAAATCATTCATCAGGAGAGATGTGAAGTTTGAGGAGGATAGGGCTTTGAGAAAGTCCATAGAGCGTGAGTTGACTATAGTGCAAGAGGAGAGCAACAGGCTCCCAAGTAGGAGGCTTATCCAATAGCTTGGACCACAACTGTGCATGCGTAGGATGCGGATGAGAGGGGTATGTAGTTGGAGGAGAGAGTGGAAGCCACTTAGGCAACAACCCCCAACACTAGGCGAAGGAGAGCAAGATGGGAAGATCGATTGATCTAGGAGGCACAGGGGCAAGTTGGTGCTCCAAGTACATCAGTGCGACAGAGCAAACAACCACAGAGGTACACGGGGTATCTGGCACATATGGCAGAGTTGTTGGATGCCGAGCCTTCGAGTCATCGAGAGGTAGCCGCTTAGCAGGTGTGGTGTGGTGCCATGGTATAGGAGTATGCCTCCATCATGAAGAACGATGTCGGGGATGTGGTGCCGATGCTAGAGGGAAATTTGTGATGGGTTCTTGCTGAGTCTACAAGATCAAGCATGGGGCTGATGGGAGCATCAAGAAGTATAAGGTAAGATTTGTGGCAAAGCGGTTCTCGCAGGTAGAGGGGATGACGAGACCTTTGTCCCAATGGCCAGATATTCATCTGTTAAGTCTATTATAGCTATTGTAATGCAGATGGGGTGGAGGATCCACCGGATAGACGTTAAGACAATTTTCTTCAATGGGGTTGTTGAGGAGGAGATTCATATTGAGTCGCTGGAGGGATTTAAGACATGCAATAGGGACACTCATGTCTGTAGGCTTAAGAGAGCCTTGTATGGGCTCAAACAGGCTCCACTGGCATGGTATGCTTGGATAGACAGTTACCTTCAAGGATTGGGCTTCACCAAGAGTGAAGCGGACCTCGACCTCTAGTACATTGTTGTTGGAGGTAATTTGCCTATTCTGACGCAATATGTGGATGATCTGATTTTGATAGGCACAGATAAGCTCATTTAGGAGTATAAGAGAGATCTTGCATGTGAGTTTGTAATGAATGATATGTGGTTGATGAACAACTTCCTTGGACTAGAGGTTTGGCATGGTGATATGGAGATCTTCGTGGGATAATTGAAGTATGCTCTGCAGATTCTGAGGAGATTTCACATGCATGATTGCAGGTCTGTGACCATGCCTCTAGTCTCAAATTGGAGGGATGTAGATACATCCAGATCAAAGCGACTAGATCCCAGACTTTATTGGCAGACGGTTGGGTCACTGATGTATTTGGTGAACACGTGGCCAAACATATGTTTTGTAGTCAACTCTTTGAGCTAGTATTTGGTAGAGCCCACCATAGCACGTTAGGTTGTTGTTAAGCTGTTGCGATATCTCACGGGGATAGTAGAGCATAGATTGTTGTATAGACAGGTTGATATGTTGAAGCACGAGGGCTTCACTAATGCAAATTGGGTACACAAACATGAAGAGCTCATCAGGATGCACATTCAATGTTGGATTGTTAAACATCTAGGGTATCCTCTAAACTGATAATTTCTTCTTATGATATCTCTTAGTTCAACTCTTTTCTTATGATCTTTCTAATCATAAAGCAATTACACAAAGGAGCTCAATATTGAAATAGAATGCCATAAGGATCATAAAGAGACAACCACACAGTAACACATATAGTTACCTTGGGAAAAACCACATGGGGGAAAAACCTAACAATCCTTTCCTTATATAATCAAATCTGACCAAAAAGATAACAAGACCAACAATCTACCAAGATACCAAGTCAACCCTCCAGAAATATCTGTCAAATATTTGCTACAAAGTCTGCAATAGGAGGCCGAAATTCGAATTTCGACCTTCTCTCTCTACCGAAGTTCGACTAGATTACAAAGAGAAAATGACTGAAAATTCGATATGTTGGCTCCATATGTGCGAGTTTTTTTCTTTCCCTCTTTGACTCTCAATTTCTTTTCTACTTCGACTTTCTTTCTTTGCTTGGGAGCAAATGTATTATTCTTGTATGAGAGTCGCATGTGTGTCTCATCGAGGAGGAGCAAGTGAATAATTATAGTCATCCAAGATGGTCGAAAGGGTGCCTCCAATGGGCCAGGCCAAGTTGAACAGGAGGGGATGACTTGGACATCTTTGTAGATCCTATTAAATGTTGTCATTGATGTAAACCCATGGAGTTGACTGAGTTTGAATTGACTAAAAATACCAATCATTGATGTCAAATGGTTAATGAACACTTCCTAGTAATTGTTAGAGTGCATAAAGTTGGCAACTCCACTGTCGGATGGTTGAAAACCCAAGTCCTAGGGTTTGGGTTCCTTGGATTTAGGATGAACCTTGAAATTGTTGAGGGTTTTTGAAGGGTCAAACCATTAAGTTTGGGTTGGAGATTTAGTTCATTATATTCTCCTTGAAGAAATGTTTATGTTGATATATGGTACGCCTCGTAGTTCCTCCTTGTTTGAGAGAAAATTGAGTTTGAAGTTGAAGACCTAGTTTTGTGGGGTAAAACCCCTGGGGGTAGTAACATGACACCTTATTCACCTACGGTTGTCAATACATGATAGTGATTATCATCGCAGTCTCATTGTGTATAAGTTGAATAACTTCAAGAACAAAAGGCAATAAGCCTATCACTGACTGCACAACCTAGGTAGGACCATATGCACTAAGCCAATCATTGATTTTAAAAATTCAGTGGAACTAATATGTTTTCTAGACAAATATTAATAAGGGTTAGTAATTAATTAAATTAAGGGTATTTAATTAGGTTCATGGGAGCATCATCCTAGGAGACATTTTTTTATAAAATGTATCCATCACAAGCCTTAAAAGTAAAATTTCTCCACCATAAGGTCAGCGGCATCCTAGATTAAGATTTAAGGCAATCAACTAATAAAATTTTATTAGAAAAATCAACATATTCAACCTTTTTATAAGTCCTCCTTCCAACGTATACCTTATGAAGCCATTAACTAGCGTAATCTAATACTATAAATTAAGACCTAATATAACGTTCCTAAATATAATAACTGTTACCATTAATCTCTTGACTAAGTTCTGAATTTTTTTTGACCTGTTTGAAGAATTCTGAGGCAAAGAAATAACTTCAACCTACCTGTGGTTGGGACATCTAAGGAAAAAAAGGAATTCAGACTTCCTGAAGTACATGGACAACTTTTTAGGGCAGCGAAGTCAATCCTCTTCTACTCAGTTTGTTTAGGTAAGTTATTTTGCTTGTTGATCTCCTATTTCATGTTTGGTTGGGAAATGTTTTTTGTGTCTATAGACCCTGCGACTAGGGCATGAAATCTCACACTTCGACCCTCATCAAGTGAGCATACAATTTACACAATCTCTGTTAAATCTTACTATCACCTCTTCTCGGTGTCCAAGCTTTGACATTGTGACTGAACTGTCTTGTGGCCTAAATCTACCTTGAGGTCTAAATGTAAACAATAATCCTAATGTATGAGAATTGGTGCACTTGACAACAAGATATATTTATTTGTAGACACGGTGAAATATTCTTGTTAGATATTTTGGTGAGTAATAGCTTGACTACTTGTTTAAACCTAATAAACTATCTCTGTAAGCTACAAGTGACACCCATACGCAACATTTGATGTAGCAAAAGAAAATAAGAGTTTTATGCAGAGTTTTTGGCACTTTCTGTTTTAGGACATTCTCACTGGTAGCATGTGTTATAGCAGTTTGGAAGGAAGATTCATTTAATGTATGTCAATAAGACAATGACTATTGGGGTTTGTTCCTTGACTTAACAAGCAGTAAAATTATAACGATAACCTTGATATATTGACATAGAAAATTGACAGTGATATTGTTAACAAGACTCTTACCACTAGTTTGACATACAAGTTTTTACAAGCAATCTGTTATGTAAGTAAACGACACCTACATACTTGAAATCTCATAAGATAGACCTTTGATAAATACCCCTCACAAGTATTTGACATTAATATATTGACTATGACTTGAGTTGGAAGTGTTTTGGGCATTGATACATTGACATGGCCTTATGTCAGTAAGCATTGATGTGACAACTAGAGTGAAGAGTGACATTGGATGCAACAACTAATCATATGATGCAGTATTGTCAACGTTGCAATTAAATCACGATATTTTTTGCACGACCGGGTTAATTGCTGATTTTTGCGGCAATTTTTTTACTTTCAGAAAATCTCCAAAAAATCGAGATTTTTTCGAAATAATTGCGATCCTAGCATTAAAAATCGTGAGTGGCAGAAACAAAAAGTTTTAAAGCCGATTTTTTGGTTTTTGTTTGTCATTTTGTTTTAGACAATGGGCTTGTTTGAGAGCTAAAGAGGAGAGGAAGTCAACTACAAGGGCAGAGGAGGAGAAAAACGAAATATTTTAGCATCCCAAGCAAGAAAAAATCGAGTTTGGACCAAATTTCTTCATCAAAGCGTGGTTTCCAGGTATGGGCACCAAATTTGGCCATTTTTTTGGTTTTTTCCTTGTTTTTGCTTGGGTTTCTATAACCCATTGATTATCAATGATTTTTGAGTGGATTTGATTGTGTGTGTGTGTGTGTTTTTTTTTAATTTTTGTTGCATAGAGTGGAGAGGGTTTTTTTTGGTAAAAAATGCAAAAACTTGATTGTTAGATTTAGAAGTTTAATTTTTTCCTGTGCCCTAGGTTCAACTTCAAACTTCATCTTACATTAAAACTCAAGAGTTCAATCAAGTTACAAACATGCCAAGGAAACTGAACCCTCTATGGGAATTTGTTCAACTTGATGGAAGGTTTGACAAATCAATTGTGTGGGCATCATATGACAGGGGGGTGTATAGATTGAAGTATCACCTTGCACAAATCCCTGGACATGAGCTAGGGCTTTGCACCAATATAAATCTGGAAATCATCCGAAGAGCCCTCAGATCAATGGAAGAAATAGAGCAAACCAAACTGTCCAAGTCAGCTCTAAGGAGTCAACTAGCAAGGAATAGTGTTAGGAGGTGAATATGAGAGTGGCACTGACATCAATATCTACAACCAACCCTATAGCTGCCTCATCATATTTAGTTCCTAGAACCACGACTGGTTCACAACCATCTCTCTCTTCAATACTTAAGAAAAAGGAGAAAGAAGACAAGTTGTTGGGCAAGTTTCTTCTTTAGAGTGATACTCCTTTCAAGTTTTAGCGTTGTAAGGAATAATCCATTTTTCTAGCTTGCCTGCTGCTGATGCTATTGCAATTTTTGGCCCAGGGTACAAAGTGTCTTCTTATGATGACTTTAGAGGCCGCATTCTTCAAGATGAAAAGGTTGACTGCACCAAAAGATTGGAGGAGTTTATGGCATCATGGGCACACACAGGATGCACTGTGATGTCAGATGGTTGGACCGATCAAAAAGGGAGAAGCCTTATAAACTTCTTGGTTAATTGTCCAAAGGGGACAATGTTTATGAAATTTGTTGATACATCTGCATGTATCAAAGATGTAAAATTATTATGTGATTTACTGGATTTGTTTATTTTGGAGGTGGGTCCAGAACATGTTGTCCATAACAGACAATGCTGCAAATTATGTTGCTGTTGGCAAGATGCTTATGGAGAGGATCCTACTTAATTTTGGACACCTTGTGCTACACATTGCATTGATTTGATGTTGGAGGACATAGGAAAAATTCATTTTGTCAAAGATATTGTTAACTCATTTACTTTATTGAGAATTTACTTTTGAAATATCTGATATATATTCTGGCGTTATTAAATTTGGCTTTAGTGTAATATCTTGGAATGTTATTTTCTTCTTCCTGTAAGAAAATGTTAAAAACTTTTTCTTTGTATTTAAGATGACAGATGCTACAGTCTCCATCTAGGGTGACCCCAAAATAATATCACCGTTATTGCTACATAGGGTTTGAATTGAGAATTGCGATATAAATGTATAATCCTGAATGTTTAACTGTAAATTAGTTATGTCATATTTTTTGTTGCCAAAATAGTCTAATTTTTCGATTATATTAGACTCCGGAATCACTAATTGGTTTGCAATTTTAGGCGTTATATAATTTTTATCTTTAGCGGGAGAGATAGAAATAGTAACATCTTTTCCTGTGAGAGTTCCCTTAATGTTAAATAGCACTTTAGCATAACTTGGTAAGGTTTCTAAAAATCTTCCTTCCTTCAATTCCGAATTAGATGTCATTTTACTGGTCGAGGTGAACTTTCTTCCTTCGTTTAGTATTAATACCATTCAACTATTGGATAACTTCGAATAACCCTTTTCCTAATTCAAAACTTGAACTTCCCTTTCTCTTTTCCTATTTTATTTAAATTTTAATTTAACTCTCTTTCTTTTTCACCTATTTAATAGTTTTTTTCCTTAAACATATATAATCTTTTTATTTTTATTTTTTAATAAATTAATTATATAATAATTAAATTAACTTATATTAATTAAATTAATTTTATAAATTAATCAAATAATTTTATGACTTAATTAAGTTATATTAATCATATAACTTACAATATATGAAGTTGTACAAGTTCATGACTGGTCACGTTGCTTTCGCTGTCTCCGAAAAACAACGACTGTCTTAACTTATAGCGGACACAGTGACGGATAGCAGTGATGGAAGCGAAAAACGATTAGGTAGCGGGTCGAGTGGTCATGGATCGGATGGGGACGTGGGAGTCGAATGTTGAATGGGGAAAACAAACAACGAATGACTAATAGGGAAACGAGAAAATGATGTGGAGGGCGGAGGATGGTGGTGGAGCAATGGACAAGATCAATCAGAGGATTTGACAGGGGTAGCGGCTTTGTGTTTGTGATCTGACAGGGGCAATGGTATATTGAATTTTTGCAGACGAGGACGCGGGTGAGGCAAATGCACAATAGAGAGACTTCAAATTCAGATAGTGATTGTCGACGTTAGGTGGACGCTACTGTTGTGCAGCGGTGGGCATATGTAACAACCCATCTATAAAAGTTAAGAAATAATAAAAATAATTAACTAATATAAAGTTATAAACTTTATATTTAAAATAATATTAATAAACTTTATATTTAAAATAATATTAATAAACTTTATATTTTAAAAATAATATGAATAAACTTATATTTAAAATAATATTAATAAACTTTATATTTGAAATAATATTAATAAACTTATATTTAAAATAATATTAATAAACTTTATATTTAGATATAAATCAAACCTTATATAAAAAATACAAACCAAACTTTATAAATCTAAAATTTAAATACCAAAATCAATTAAACTAAACGTAATATGAATTAAAGGCAAAACCATGTTATAAAGGGATGATTTGTAATGAACTCAGGGAGGAGCTTCCGGTCTCAGAGACGTGAAGAGAAGCGTGGCAGCATGAGGGGAGGCGGTGGTTGCAGGCGGGAGGGCGGCCACCGCCAAACCTGTAGTTATAAATTGCCGGAAAGAACAGAGGAAGGGGGACGAAGAGAATGGATGAAAAACACAGAGGAGGACAGAGGGCAGAGAGAGACCCGAGGAATGAAGAGCTTGCATTGATCTGAGGTTCTGGGCACGGGGGCAGTGAGCTTCGGTGAGAAGCTTGCTAGATTGGCTGGGAGGAATTGGTTTCCCAGTAATCGAATCAACTTCAACAGGAGAAGACAGCAAGAGAACAGAAGCAGACAACAGATCAGCGCTCAGCAGTTCAGGTATGTATTCAAAATTTTTACGTTTCTTGTATTTCAGTTTTGCTGGTCATTACATATGGTATCAGAGCCCTTAATCCCGCGACCTTTGGTTTATGGTTTTCGTACGAGTCCGTTGTGTCGTTTTTCATTAATATGTTTATAAACTTTCAAGAAATATCTTTCTGTAGTGATCTGGATTAATACATTATAAAATAATAAACTGCGTTTTAGCTCAGAAATTAATTTCTTCTCAGGATGCTGGGAGCTGTTAATCAAGTAGAGAATCCATCTATTGCTTAGGGTCCTTGCTCATATTTTGACAGTATCCAGTGGCACTTACTATCGTCATAACCTTCGAGTCTTGTAATGGCTTGTCAGACAACCGATTTTTGAGCAAACCTTTGGAACCCTGGAATCTACTGTTGATAGATTGCAATCAGTGGAGCGAAGATTTAGTGGCCACTGCGGATGAAGTGCTTGCTAGGTTGAATGGAGTAAGTCGTAAACGATGAGGTGGCATTGAGATTCAAAACTGCATAAACTACGTGATGTGATACAAGTATGAATTATGGTCCGAGTTGTGTGGGTTATGAACCTTGCGGGAAAGACTATGGTAGGATTTAAAATTGACGCCATTTACCCGTTTTTTGCTGTTTTAGCTGTAAAATACAGTTTATTTTAAAATAAAACCGTCAAGGCCTCTCAGACGGCCACAGAGACATCAAAACTCCATACAAACCACAGCGCCTGCTCAGAAATTCTCTGCATTTAGGAACTCTCTGCTGTCAAGAGAGCAAACGACGGTCGAGGTTGCGGGAGAATACCTGACTCGACTGCAACAGACGGAACCTTATGTCAAGAGCTTCCTGTATGTGTCGGATAAAGTTTTAGCAGACGCAGAGGAAATTGACAGAAGGCTTGGGAGAAACGAGGGCGTCGACCCTCTGGTAGGGGTCCCCGTTACTGTCAAGGATAACCTGTGCACGAGAGACATGCTGTCAACTGGAGGGTCTAGGGTTTTGGAGGGTTATCGTCCACGCTTTGACGCCACAGCTATGGCGAAATTGCATCAGAGCGGAGCTCTGTTGATTGGAAAAACAAACCTCGATGAGTTTGGGATGGGAAGCACTACAGAAGGCTCCGCATTCTAGGTGGAGTGCTTGATATGTGACTGCCATCTGATGCTTCGAAGTTCAAAACGTGGTTATAATCTTAATGTTCTCTTGGTTCTCCTTTCACTCGAACACAATTGTTACTCCCATCATATCATAATTTTTTATTTTTTTTTTAAGAAAAATATAGATTTTGGCAAATTTTGATTGCTCATTGTATGTTTGTAAGAATATCTATTAGTCATAAATAAACAGGACCCTGATGCCACTCTAGATTCCAGTCTATTCTTCTGAAATTATATCGTTGTCATTTATTTTAGTTGTAATTTTGAGTCAGGAGTTACTATAAAGGTCTGTAATTCTGCAGGAGAAGGGGGTTTATTGTTCCAATTCATACTCTTAGAGTGAAACATTAGATTTATTCTTTTATCTTCTTGGCCAGATTAACTTAACGACATTGTGTCCTGAACAACGCTTTTTCTTTAATATAGTTGCTTCCATTTTAAGAAAAGCTATAGTATGGGCAATATCATAACCTTTGAAGGTTCTCAAAGGTAAGATAATAATACAAGTCAATACAATTGTATCTCGTGTTATTGCATTTGAAGGTGCATGATACTCGAATCAAATCGTATCGAAGTTGTGATCAATTTGGAATATACTTGGAGTAGGCAATGATTGAGGCAGAAGGAAAGAACGAAAATGGCTGAAAAATCCATAACCTTGTTCAAAGAACAGGGCCAGATTGATGCACACATAGGAATCTGCAGAGGGTTATCACTCATAAAACATTACAGATTCCTCATTCTAAACTTTCTATCTAGAAATAGTAGCGAAATAGATAAATAAAAAGAACCTTTCTACAAGATGTATTTACCACGTAGCAATTTTGAAACTGTTGTGAATAGCCATGCAATTGAATGAAATGTCGCAATGTTTGATTAATGTCAATGTTGGGATTATTCTCAATGTTCTCAAGATATCTGTAAGTTGCATTTCAAAATTCAGTTAGACCATTCATAAAATACAACTATGTAAAATTGAATGTAAATGTAATCATGTAGAATTCCACATGACTTACATATGCTAACATCCTTAAAGGAACCGTTGCTAAAAAGTGGAACTTTTTCAGTCGTTAATGTTTAATTGTGGATCAGAGCACTGACAACATGTTCAATTATGTCATGGATGTGTAATCTCCAAATTCAATTATTTACCTATCTGGGTTAAAGAAAAGATCAATCAATCACTCATTTTCACCACCTTTTTATAGTTATATCCATTCATTGAAGACTTATGGCATCAAGAACTTGATCCCAAAATGCTGGAAACACATTTCGGGAATTTTGGTAAGCTTCCTTATACGAAATGAGGATGCAAAGTTCTTTTATCAGTTGGATACAAGGAAGCGATTAGTTGAATTTCATGAGCAGCTAGATGGCATACTTTTAGGAAATTATCTGGATAGTCGGCGAACCTGTTTAAGTATTAATGGAGCTAGTAAACCATGCACATTTAAATTGACAATTGGAAGCATATATCTTTCTGTTAATTCTGAGAATTTTGAGGCATTTCCTTCGAGTGTGACTCCTCTAGTCAATGCATCTCAAATAATATCATTGTTTAGGATTTCCACCCCTGTTGGTCCATAGACAGTTGAAGGATGCATTTTTCATTGTTTTGGTGTAATAACTGAACATCTTTTAGAGATGTTGATGATCTTTTACTTGGAGTAGGACAAGGTTTGGTCTTGGTTGATCCTTTTCGAAGTTCTGAAGTACCCAAGTTAAGAAATGTTCCCATTCCAAATATATCGGTAGTGCCATAATTGCCACTTGTGATTCCTTATGTGGTTGGAGGAGATGGATCAACAGTCTTATCTAAAGGAGAGATTCGGGATATCCAGATAAGTTTTACAGACGCTGTTCCTGTGGTGGAGGCAGATTCACTTTCTGGGAAGAAATAGGCAAACGTAATTTCTATTGGGTAGAAATGTTATAGTCAGCTCTTCCCTTGCAGCTTGGTACATCAGTGGTTATCCCTGTTAGGCTACAAGCTGGGCATCTGAATTTGGAATTGGATAATGTTGGTAATAGAAATGGTTTTGGGGAATGTTGGAAGGATATTCAAGGAAGGAAACAATCCTCCATTGGTGATTCATTATGCAGAAATGGCCGAGCTGATGTGCAAGACACAGTTAAATCTCTGAAAGCATTTGTTCAAATCATATTTTACCTGTTCTAAAAATAGAGGACAACCTTTAGATCTTTGCTTAATAGAGGAACAACCTAGGACGAGACCTAACTGCCTAGTCTGAAACCTCTATTCCGAGCTTGATCAGGCCTGTGGACGCTGAGATTTATCACTTGTCCAGTAGTCATTACTGTCAGTCCTCTGATTTGAAGACCGAGCATGAGTAAAGGACTAGGGCATACTCATTTGAGTTTATAATACAAAGTAAGTGAAGTTTTGATGACAACAAAGGAACTAAGGATTGAAGTTGTTATGAATGAGACTTGTTATTTAAATTTCTCTGAAATTCAAAAATTGCCTTCATATCTATGTTAGGAAGTCAAGATATGAGCCATCTCTGAACTATACTCTCATGATCGAGACTTAGTAAAGAACCTAATCATTCTTTAAGAACTTTGAGAGATATTATGTCATGGACTGATATATCTACTAAATCTTCTGGATGCACTGCAAGGGGCTGACCAAAGGAATGAGGAAGAGGCTTATGTTTCAAGCTATAAAGATATTTGAAGAACTCTGGATGGTCAATACTAAGATTGAACCAAATATGGGGACTGAATTCTCTCAAAGGTATATCTGATGTCAAGACCAATGTTTTAAGACTTCGACTCCGACTCCGACTCGGCCGAGCAATGACTCCGACTCCGACTCTGAAACGGTAATGACTCGGCCGACTCGTTCTCAATGACTCGGTCGTTGTAAAAAATACATTAAATATTTAGTTTTTTGATAAAAAAACATAATTTTGAAGATTTTAAACATAATTTTAAAGATTTTCATTCATGTTTCCAAACACACAACATTATAATATAGATGGAAGACAACATATGATCAAAGTAGGCTCATGAACCAATCCATTATATCAAAATGGTACCCAATGGCAATACATAGTCAACTGTCATACATGATCAAAGACTCAAAACAAAAAACACATAACCAAGGAGGCTAGAAATGGCCTCTACAACAAAAGTAAACTGTGACGGTGACCAGACTCCAGTACTAGTACTACTGGCTAGTAGCTACTGCCAGAGCAGCCAAGATCATGTTGATCAATCTCTGGATCATCATCATCATCAGAGTCAGACAGGGGGCCCCATGGCTCCTCCTCATCATCATCTCCAACTGCAACTGTAGTAGTGGTACCACTAGCAGGCTGTGCAACTGCAGTAGATGCACGCTGAGATAGAGTAGATATGCGGCTGCGCTTCTGTCGTGGCTGAGCAGAGGAAGCACCTACAACTAGAGTCCTCGCTGGCTGTGAGACTGAGGCTGGTGGATCTGCATTCAACTAAACAGGAGTGAAAGTGGGGAGCGAGAGCGAAAACGGGAGCGGGAGCGACATTTTCAGAAGCTCCTGGTTTGGGAGTGAATCCCAGAGGAGTTCGACAACCAATGTCACTAACATCAAGGTACATAGAGGGATTGGTGCTCTTGATTAAATACGCGTTCCATACCCTAATACATGACAAAATTCAATGGAAACATTGCAATCCTCCAATCTTGAAATCCTGAAAAATTGATAAGTTTGCTGGATTTTGAATGAAATCTAAAATTCTACTTTCTCCATATGAAATCCAATGAGGCCGAAACCACTTTCAAACATCCTGAGTCATTTCAT